>JAUKPP010250015.1:0-12791 GCA_032273245.1 Phyllaplysia taylori
TCTCTCTCTCTCTCTCTCTCTCTCTCTCTCTCTCTCTCTCTCTCTGTTTTCTTCGGTCTTTCAGTATTCTTGCTTGTTATACACGAAACGTACTCACTTCATTCACCCTCTTCCTCTTGTGTATTTTGTGGTGACATACATTTTTTGCAACATTTTTAGTTGATATCGCTTATATAATCTCTTACATATTGTATTAAATCGAGTTAAGACCTTGGTTTGATATCAGTTTCTCATGATTTTCCTCTCAAACCAAGGTATCAATATTATATATGCTAAGTAATCTTTTTAAAGTATTGCTTGTCACATACTAAAACAATCACATATATTAGCTCTTTTCTCAAAAGCTCTGAAAAAACAATATCTTCAAAGTGTGCAAATGTGAGTTTAAATAGTAAATATGATATAAATGACTTACTGTCTCTAATGGATTAATTGAATTGTCGGTGCATCGCTAAATTGGGTTTATGTGGTAAATCAGTTCTCATCAGAGATGTCTTTAACTTGATAGGTCTGAGACAGGAATTTTCCTGCCCCTTTAAGTAGATTGACTGATTTTGGTCTAATTTTAGTTTTTTCCTTTCAGTTTCACAGTTATTTCTTTTACATTTCCATTCAAGCGGAGATGGAGAGAGTGGATGACCCGCCTCTTATGTGCAAAATTGTGACAAAAACAGTCCAGTCAGTCTCTTGATGTCTGACTATTGACCAAAGAAACACTGAAGCCTGAGCTTTATAGCTGTATATTGGTAAAAGCCTGAAGAGGGAAAGCGGGAAATTAAATGCCATAGCTTTTCACAGTTTCCACTTACCCTAAAACACAAAAAATATAAAATTACTTGTGCAGGAAGATAGTGACAGAACTATCTTCTCATATGTTGTTAATGCTTGCATTATATTTTTCTCATTCTCTCGGGTCAGGCCCTATCTCGCTTTCCCCTGAGCCATGAAGAGGTGGTAGAGAGAAGAAAGCTGATCTCTGACCGCGGATCACCAGAACGTAACAAATCTGTAAGTAAGACTTTTGTCTTCGAATGTTTACTGTGTTTCAAAATTCTGATGTTTGGACACTTGTATGATCATTACAGATAATAATTGAAGGGGTTAGAAGTGCAGAAATTTGAAAAATTGAGATATTGCTGTCATCAGGATCCTTGACCACAAGTCTATTGAATCAGATACTCAGGTTACGGGAAGCCCCCTCAAATGAACCAGAAATAGTACAATTTTGTCACCCAATTTCAGAAACATACATGAAAAGGAACAACATTTTTTGCGGTTTTCTCGAAATCACTCTAATGTCATTTGGCTCCTTTCTACTTCTAACACCTTCAATTGTTTGCCATAACAGAAAAAGACTTATATGGCTTGTGTTTTTTAGTCATAAAAAAATAAAAAATAAAATACATATTAACTTTATTGATCCCTGTGGGAAAATTTGGGATGCAATGGCATCAACAATCACATGTTCTCTAACAATACCAGAATAAACACATAGAACAATTGAAACATTCGCATTCATTCTAAACAATTGCACGTATGCCGCTGCTGGTCGCCACTGTGCAGCGCCAGTGTAAGCTAGGGTTGATGTGTCTTGCTCAAGGACACACCTCAGTTATCACCAACTCCAAAGCTGCTATCACTCAGCATTGCTTGACAAACATTGTGAACCAGGGTTCACTAACTACTTGCCCACTAGGCATGGAATACTGCCATCAAGCGTTCAATGAAGGAAAGTCTTTGCTTTTTTTTTCATTATCAATTTTGAATGATATATCATGAATACATTGGCAGTATTGAATATATATTTGAACTAGGAAATCACTAAAATCTTCCATCGTATCTTTCAATTGTTCCCCTCTTTACATTTTTGCATACCTGATCCACATTTATCTGCAGCCTCCTCCGAGCCGCCGAGCAGAGTCCAAGGACAGACCAGGCAGTGTCAGGAGCATGACCACGCAGGACAAAACAAAACAGAAGCCGTCAGCTAAGAAGAAGGTACACGGATGCTAATTACGGCATTAACATGCTCTCTTAGTTACTCAGTACTTCATCACACTTGTGGTCTGCTCCTCCTACTTCTTTCTATGTGTTACAGTTGTCCTATTCTACTTCCTGGTGCTGAAATGACCTTATAGACCGTCGCTGTGGTGTAATGGTTAGGCTCTTCGCCTATCATGTGGAAGATTTGAAATTGATACCGCGTTCGGACTATCGGCATATTTTTCTGCTGGGATTTTTTTACTCTCACCCGGGGTTGACGCTGACAAGCAGGGTCGAAGTAGCCCGTCTCTTAACTGACCTTACAGTGTTATAGGGGATGTAAATAAAAAGAACCCACAAAAAATAAAAACAAAATGTCTCTTGGCACAGACATAGCCCTAACTTGTTGATGATCATAACCATAGTGAAAAGGCAGCATTGACAAACCTTTCTACCTTGTGTGGTCTTTCCAATGGTCACGATATGAATTTGAGTAAACATCAAGAACAGGTCTAAATCAGAATGACAGTCTTTACAATAATACAGCCACATCAGAACTCAATCCCATTGTCTGGTGCTGTGGTGTAATGGTTGGCTCTTTGCCTGTCATGCGGAAGTCCTGAGTTTGATTCTGTGTGCGGACAATCTGGATTTTTTTCTGCTGGGATGTTTCCCCTCTTAGCCTGAGTCGGCCTTGACAACGGGCTGAGAGGGAAAGGATCCAAGTAGAAAGAAAACGTAGATCGTCTGCAATTGGAATTCGGGTTTTCCGCATGATATGCTAACAACCTAACCATTACACCTCAGTGCCGATGCCAAGAGGCAGTGTAGTACTGTTCATATGATGCAATGGAATGAAAGCAAATGCTCATCAATTTTTGCGCATTTAAAATTTTTGGTGTTATATTAAACCTGGTTCCTATAAACTTGCAAGTGGTGAGGGATTTATTGTTTTACTTTTAATAAAAATTGAGATATATGTGCGATGTGTACACTATTGGAGTCACCCATGGTCAGATGCGAAGTTAGGCAGAAAATGTTCATTAACATTTGGTGCCTCTGTAGAATTGTTCCTTTTTTGTTTTTAACAACATTATTTAGTTTTAAAGGTAAATGGACACACAGACAAAGTGGTTCACCTTCAATTGCATTGAATGTGAAGATTTTAATTTTTTTCCCTTTTTTTTTATTGCTCTTCTGGCGAACTCCAGGACGTGAAGGGGAAAGATTCAAAAGAAGAGACTAAAACAGTGAAGAAAGACAAAGAGGATACTCGAGGCGGTAGCAAAAGAGGTAGGTTGCACTTGCTTCATTTTGTGTAATGCCTTGAATTACCCCAAATTTCTGTATGAATGTGAAAGCTCATTTCAGATCAGATACATTTTTTGTTCAAATATAGGATTTTGAAAACAGAGACTAGTCCGACTGGCAAATGGTCCATTTTGTCTGAACTTGAAAAACACTTTTTTTTACCTAGCTGTACATGTGTTTCTAAAGGAAAGGTGTTTATGTGTCAACGTTTTATATGAACTCATTGAAACTCTTTCTGTGGCTGAAAACATAACGAATGGTGAAAGGAAGCTAAAGATTTAGTCGGATTACAAATGTCTTGCCTTCTGTCCAAATGAGTCGTAAGTTGCAGATCCTAAAGCAGAGAAAAAGCCTTGCAAAGTCAGTTTGGGTGATCAGAAGTAGAGCTTTTTTTTTATTGTCGTATCCAAAACTATTTTCAGACCTGCATATATGTATTATAGATTCATGGGGAAACTCGGTCATTTTCTGCCTTAAAATTGACTAAAATGTTTGCTATGTGACCGATGCCAAGAATGCATGGTCCAACTATATAGCTGCTTTTCTCCCCTTTTCTGTTCTCACTTGGGTGCTTGTTCGGACAACTTGGAACAATCATATCTCAGAACCTTATTGAAGTTACGAGACGATGTTTTCTTTATTTGAAGAGAAACAAACAGGCTTTCAGGTGATACCAATAACTCCACATGGCCAAAATACGACTTACGACTCCTGTGAACTGGTCGCACAACATATAAGCATAGCCTACATTGAACAAGTATTTAATTTGTAGACTCAAGTGCACATGGTGATTTAATTTATTTCATTCCTTGGAGATGGAAGATTTGATGTGGGAGGCTCATGGTGTGTGAGCTAATCGGGAAAAATTTTTGTTATAAGATCAGAACAGAGAAATTTGACCTTTGAGTTGTTAGAAATGAGAACCTTTCCATCTGGGCGTTTTTTAAATAATATAGTTGTCCTGGCACCATGAATAGTCAGGTAGCTAGCTTGATACAGCTCTGTTATGTATTCGGTCCATCCTCACTTGGGAAAAGGGGCATGTGATATAATGTCTTGTGATCTGTCCTCGTGAGTCATAAGTCGCAGATCCTAAAATGGAGGAAAAAGCCCCGCAAAGTCAACTTGGGTGTTTAGAATCAAATTTTTTAGTAATACATTATCCCAAACTATATTCAGATCAAGAACTTTTGGGAAAACTCACTTTGTGCTTTCTGAAGAGCTTCATCACATAATGAGTTACACACTCAAGGGAAGAAACTGAAAAAACTGCAATTTACCGTTTTCTTTTAACCAACTTTTAGAAGGAAAAATCTATGTTCATCCCATGATTTTAAGAGAATACAGAGTGCTTGGTGATTTTTTTCTGAACCAAAACACCCTTGGTTATAGCCTAACTAGCTATCAAAAGTGACATAATTGAATTTTTTTTTTTTTTTTTCATATAAGGCATTTTGTGATGAAGCTCTTCATATTATCTGTCTGTGCAGCCATTTTTCTCCCCTTTTCTGTCCTCACTTGTGTGTGTGGTTTGGCATCTTTGGGCATTCCTATCTCAACGCCAAATTGGACCAGCAAGATAATTTTTTGGCATTTGGAACAGAACTAAGCAGGCTTTTGGTTGATACCAATAACTGTCAAAGTGCAACATACGACTCATTTGGATGTGTCGCACGGCATATAGTGGTTTTTCCTCATTGTTTTCAATTCTTTTTTTAAAAAATGGAACATGTTTTTCCATTGAAAAGCTCAGAGTAGGTGTTTTTTTCCTCCTGGAAACACTATTTTAAGATGTTAAAGAAAATATCTTTAGGTTGTAGTCTAAACCATGCACAAGGTGCTTAAGAAGCAAAAAAGTTTCACAGAAAATCACTCATGCTCTTTCTGGGAAAGCAAGGGCATTCTGGTACAGGGCTTCAGTTTATGGTAGATGATGTATGAGAAATTTCTCCATAGAACTGAATAACGCATTCACGCCTATAGTTTGCATAGAATTGTTTAGGTTATCCAGTGCATAGAACTATTGTAGTCTACTGCATGAAGTAAAGAAGTAAATGCTTGTAGATTTTTTTATGCTTCAAATAAGATTATCTCAGAGCAGAAATTAAAATTTAGGGCTTTAATTATGAATGTATAGCTTCAGGATGATGTTGATATTGAGCACGGTAGCATGTTTAATAACACTTGAAAGTGAACGATGAAACAACCTTCCACAATATATCGGCTGACTTATGCAAAATGAATGCGTAGACTAAGAAATGTCAGTTTGACTATAGATGCATTAAATGATAGGCAAAAACATTTTGATTTTTTGTAGTAAATACATATTGTTCTATTTACAATGTACATAGGCCTACTTGAAATTAAATTAATTTTGTTTAGGATTGTTGAACAAAGTCTTTTCTTAACATCTCATATTAAAAGAATATAATCATGGCATAAGAAACAATGTTCCAACAATGTTCTGTAATCAGCAAATAAAAACAAGACTGCTTTTAGAACATTTGTGATGAATAGAAATCCATCTCATAGTTACTCCTTTAGTTCTGGGATGCACAAAGCTAGTCAACACTTAGTCGCTATTTAATGTTCCACTCCATGCTCCAAGGTACTCGCAATAGCTAATACAACCATGTAATGGTGGGGTGAGTTAAAAGCTGAAAATCACATCCATATATATATATATATATATATATATATATATATGTATTTTCGCTGCTATGGAGTGGAGCACTTAGTAGTGACTAGGTGTTGACTAGCTTCTTGCATCCCACACCATAAGATCTTTGCTTGGCTGAAGTTTTACCAAAAGAGATAATGCTTTTCTTTTTAAAAAATAAAATAATAGCAACATGGGGTAAGAGAAAAGTCATAACCACCTTTTTTGTTGAGCCTTGCATGGCTTCATTATTCCTTGAGCCTCAAACCACATTTTCCAGCTTGGATACCTAAAAGTTTCCATTGATCCAAGCCAGCTCTGTGCAGCTTTGCAAACAATTACCCCGTAACTCTCAAGTTTTGTGCATTGAATGCTATTTGGTTCTCAGAATTGTATAAAAAGTAAATTAAAATCTGCTTATTAATTTCAGGAATGTTTTGCTGTGCCGCCTAAAATATAAAATCAACTTGCGAAGCCTTTTAGAGTCCCAGCTCTGCGTTTTCTTTTTCTTGTAATGAGCAGTATACCAGTTACTTTTGTATGTCTCTGGCAATCAATAGAGCTGCATTAAGAGTTTGATTGTCTATACTTGTTGAGGACTCCCGGTAGGTAAGGGCAGGGCACTTTGCCCGTGGGTAATGCATGATAAATTATGTTGAAAAAACATAATGATCCTAATAATAAAATGAATAGTAAAATTCTATTGTAAAAAGAAAAAAAATCCGAAATTTTTCCACCATAAGGGAAAAGTTAAATATGGCTTTGCCAAACATCTTCCAGGCCATGTAATTGTGCAGTCAGAGTTCTCATGGTTTGGACATAGGCTCATTTAGTTAACAACATTTATATTATTGTTTTTTTTTGTCTTTACATTTTTAACTAAAACATCTTTACAGAGAATGCTAACCCTTTTTTTCTAGAATCGATAGCAAAAAACATATTTGCATTATTGAGGTGTGCTACATTTTTTGCAAGTTATTGTAATTTTTTAGTATACAATTTAGACTATAACTATTATTAATTAAACCAATTTTAAAAAGAAGACTCACAGTTTCTTTCTAGAATCAGTCACAAAGCATGTCGTAGTGTTAACTCATGGTAAGCTCAATGCTATCTTTGTCTATCTCTAAATTTCTGTGAGGTTTATGTTGGATGTTTGAAAGTAGTCTTTGGGGAATTGCTGTCCAATATGCCTCATAGAATTGATAGAACAAGATGGCACTGAGCTTAGTTCATTCTTTCCTTATCAGCGGCTTTTATCAAATTATGTCTTCTTGCCTCCAGTTTTCCCTAGGAAATATTTATTATGGTACTGACTAAAGGAAAGATTACTAGGAAGAGAAAGAAGTTAAATGCAACAGAACTTAAAGCAAGAGATTGAGGTGGTGAGAGAAAGAGAGAGATAATGATAGAGATACAGAGAGAGAGAGAGAAAGAGAGAGATAATGATAGAGATAGAGAGAGAGAGAGAGAGAGAGAGAGAGAGGGAGGGGTAGAGTGACAGAGAAGGAAAGGGAGAAACAGAGGAAGTAGTGTTTTGCGCAATGCTAGAGTAAGGTTAAAAAAATTTTGTTGTCTCTCGTTTTCTTCTTGCTCAGATCTTTTCTTACCCTACCTTGTCGTATTTTTGTGTTGTTGTTGTTGTTTTGTTTTTTTTACTGATTTTTATACATATCAGTAGGGCCTACACAGAATGGAGAGCACCCAACTGACTAAAAGATTTGCCTTATTGAATTAGTCCCAATTGGGGAAGCTTGTTGAAATCAAATACGAGGGGTGCACAGTTGATAAGCTTATGGTAATTAACAGTTGTGGGTGTCGTCACCAATGCTGTTAGCTTTTATCTGACTTAGTTTCACATCTTAGACAGCAGTATCTTTTTATATTATTAAGAAAAAATGGTTTGCTGAAGCTATGTATTTTCAATATTTTTCACAGTGTTGTGGATTTTATTATCATAGAATTGATTTCCTATTCCTATTCGTTCATAATGTCAATTTTATTTACTCTTTTTAACAACCAGAAACCAGGGGAACGCGTGGAGGTTATAAATTATCACTTAATCTCGTTCAACTATCCTTTAGCACACCAGTCAACGTTGAGATGGATTTTTGAAAGACTTTATTTGCTCGGAATGTTTTCTTTTTTCTTTTCTTTTACCCAAGAGACTTACAAACTTTTCAGCATTTTTCTACCTTAAAGTCACTCATTTATTATTGTTTAGAAAAAAGAGTCTGTAAAGTGAAGGAGGAAAGTATATTTTAAAGAGCTGAGAGAACGCAAGTATTAAAGTCTGCATAAAAAAATTGCTCGTGACTTCATTGGTGTAAAATATCCAAGATAATGCTTTTACGCCCTTCCTGGATTGCATCGATTTTCAAAAATCCTGCTCATGACTGCCTTCGTCTCTCCTGACTCTCGCCTTTGTCTCTGACCTGCCAGCCATTTCCTCTGATATAATATCATTATCATACTTTTCCAAATCTTTTTAATTGTAGATTCTTTTCGCTTCTTCTGTAAGAGTTAATCACCACTGTATCAAATTATTTGTTGATCAAAGTTTGAAATGTTCATTTTTGATTGTCAATAAATGATACGCTTTTGTGGTGTTGTGTGAAGGTCATATTATGACGAAGTCTGAAGAAAATTTAATTTTGTGGCTTTGGAGTACTGGGTTTTAAATATATGACAATTGGAGATTAAGATAGTTTGTTATCATATTATTTATTATGGAATATGGCAACTTACAAAAAGTTTCAGCTGACTTAAGAATTTGAAATTTACACGGGATTTCGTAAAACATATCACATAGGCTACAATTTATGTATTTTGGAAATGTAGCAACAAAAACAACAACCGGTTTAGGCAGCTGAAAAACAACAACCCATTAATTCATCTTAAAACAAAAAGCAGTAAGGGCAGGTTTTGAAATTTAAATACTGAATTTGAATATAATACGATTATTTATCCTTCATAAATTATAATGTTTTCACCAGATCGATGGTCTTTTTTTTAGACTGTCCCGATTGTTTCTCTATCTTTCCCCTCAATTTGTGAACACTGTCTCTCGAGTGTCTCAACAAAGCTGTGTACAATCACCTCATCTACGCCATTTCTGACCTCCTGTAAAACATCTTAATTTTTCAAACTTGCTTTGAAGCAAAAAACAAAACAAAACCAAACTGCATGCCAAAAGTTACCTCATACATATTTTTATCAAGTCAGGCTGCCCAGGATTTTTTGTTTAGAAGTGACAGGCCTACACTTTTACGGTATTGTTTGAAGGTCAGATTATGACGAAAGCTCAAGATATATTAGTATTGTGGCTTTGCAGTGTGGGCCTACTGGGTTTGAAAAACAATATATTATGACAATTGTAGACGCAAACAGTTTGTTATCATATTTGTAAGGGGATATGACAAGTTATCTAAAGTTTCAGCTGACTTAAGAATGTGAAATTTACTGATTCATGGGTAGGTCTTGTAATAATTGTCTGTTGGCATAGAGTAGGCATTGATAGGTGCATAGGTTTCAAGTAAGGCAGGGTGAGATATTAATTACTAGTGTACTCGTAAGAGAATCTTGTTATTCTTGTTCCTTTTGTTTTCGTTCTTGCTATCGACAGTAATATGATCCATATAATATGGCACTTTTGGCGTGCAGTTTGTAGATGAATTGCTTCAAGGCATGTTATATTGGAGAAGAAGATGCCAATGTCAGCCTCCCAGTATTACTCTTTGCTGAAAACAGCATGTTTGAAACAGTGATTTTGCTTGCGTTACAATTTAGCAGGCAACTTTCCTGTCGATTCGACCTTTTTGTATCACTTGATTTAAACTCTTTAAAAAGCTAGATTATCGTGTTTGGGGGTTATGGCAAACCATGCTTTCCATGTTCATGAATTTATTCCTATCAGCAGTACTTTTTTGTATGGAATTTCTAACATAGGTTATGGTACATAAAGAACAGGTATCCAGCTCTTTCATTTTCTTCTTTCATGGTAGCAGCTGGTACTATCTTTTCCTCATCTTTCTTACATTACGTTATGTATTTTTTCTTGAAAGTAGAGAAGTCAAGGAGGCCTGTAAAGTGGTGAAATTATTACTTCTTTCATTAGCTCTCACATTTATGTGAGTCTGCTCTATATATTTGTACTGCTCTTTTTCTCTCCCCCCCCCCCTTCCTTAGTACACGTCATGTAAGCCTACATTGCTGTGCTAGAGCTGTGGCTGCGGTCCATCGGGTTTTGTCTTTAAGGGAAGGGGGTGGGGGTAGTATTTCGATTTGAAATTTGGACTTAACTGTACGTTATATGCGTGTCCGACGTAGTACAATACTGAGGATGTAATTACGCATAATTCCTGTTGAATTTAGAATTACTTTCTTTATATCAACCTGTTTTTTTCTTATTCACCATATTGGTTGTATTTTTTGTTCTTTGGGGAACCAGCACTCCGTCAATGCGCAACTCTGTAGGACGTGAATAATTATAGAAATGCACATTTACAAATTATAGTTTCATATTCGTAACAGGATTGACGTACCCCTCCAACACCACCCCTCCAACACCACCCCTGCCACACACACATACACACACACACACACACACACACACACACACACACACACACACACACACACACACACACACACACACGCACACACACGCGCGCGCGCATAAACTCACATGCATATCCTTTATTTGCCAATGGTCTTTACTTTACATGAGCTTGAAAAATCCACCAACAAAATTAGTGACACGAGAATACCTTTATTCATTTTGTTTGTCTTTTTTGTGCGTGTTTTTTTTCCTCCAACGGAAAGAAACAAAGCAAGAAACAACCATGGCATACTCTAAATTCTATGCCAAAGATATCTTCTGCATCCAAATCCAAATGAATGTATTGTATATGTGATTTCTATGCATTGACGTGGCCCGTTCCCCAACCTTCTAACTCTCCAGCCCAGCAGACCAATCCCAATGCAGGTACTGGCCGTATGTCCAGTGGTGAGTGTGCCGTGGCGTACACCACACACGATCGTGCACCAGGTCTTGTGTGCCGTGATCTCTGGCTAATGCACCACAATGTAGCGACCCGTCCACCCCCGTATGACACCCCCCCTCCGCCCCCCGCCCCCGCGGGAAAAAAGTACTCGAGGAGAAGCAAAAGACAAACAAAAGAAAATGGCGTTCACACTCTGAAATTCGGATCGATACTGTCGAAGGTTGGCATAATTACCTTATTTCGATGTGTGCAATCACGTGGAACTGGGTTCATTATGGTGTTGTTACAGTCTTACACATAGAGTCTTTCACACGGAATTAATGAACTCGGCATTACCCTCCCCCACCCCCACCTCCCCCTTTGTCCTCCTTTTGAGACAGGTCTAGTGGTGGTCGGTTTGGCCTGAATCCAACCTGTGGCAGTGTAATGTAATGCTTGGCATGTGTACGCGACCGCGGTTCTACTATTATTAAGTTTCTAATCTCAATGTTTATGAATAACAGATTAGTTTAGATTTAGACTTTGGAATTTTTTTTCTGGTTATATTATTAGTGCTAAGAGGCTTGCAGACCTGGGCTGAGTTAGGTGCACTGCCCTTCTTATGTCATGTCTTGCTTGTTTCGTTTTTGTTAAGGTTTTACATCGCTATCAACACGGTATGGTCATTTGGTCAATTCAGCACAAGTAAATGGATTATAGAAATACATACTGTAAGCTTTAAAAAGAAAAAGAAGCAGATTTATCAACAGAGGCCCCTCATACCATTCACGCATTTTCTCAAGATAGGCTCAATCAAAGAGATGAAAAACGCTCACTTTCCTTCCCCACTCCATTACGGCAACAAATTAATAGAATGTCTCTAATTGTGAAATTTCTATTGTGACGTATGTCTTTATTTAATTTGCCAACATCTCCAAAGATGTATGTCTCTCTCTCTCTCTCTCTCTCTCTCTCTCTCTCTCTCTCTCTCTCTCTCTCTCTCTATCCCCCCCCCCCCTCAACCACCACCACAGCTATAGAAGTGGCACATCGTGCCCATGCCTTTTGGTGAAATGACGTCACAAGCTACACCTATTAATTCTAACCAATGACTGATGACTTATTCTCCCGCACTGTTTTACGACACGAGCTGAAGTGTTCTTCTGGTAGTCACAGCACAGACTTATTATCTTATCTCTACCACCCCCCCCTCCCCCCTCCTCGTTTTAATTCCAGAAGGTTTATGAACAGAATTCATTTGAAGAATATTGTTTTTAACATCATAGGAATGTAAAAGTCAGATTAATGTGGGGGGTTTTCCCGTTGGAAAAAAGAGGGGTTTGAAAACTCTTAATTGCAGTTTATGCGAGAACATGCAAGAGGCAAAAGAGTTCTTTTTTTTTTTAAAAAGGTGTAAAATTGGCTCTGGAGGAACCAAGAAATTAGGAACACGAAGAGGATACTTCGCGTGCACTTTGTTTTTCGCGTTCGTTTTTAAATTGGGGTTTTCAAACCTAATTTGCCGTTGATTGGAAATCTTTTTGCTTCGAGATTTTACCCTAGAGATGTTCTTTTAAGTTTGAAATATTTTCAACTGCGAGAGAAACGCACATTCCGAAGGATTTGTGGCCACGTCAGTTTGAATATGTATCCTTCCTATCAGAGATGGACGTAAAATTCGGAGGTCCCACCTCGGAAATGACCATACAGTGTTGCATGGGGCGTTGAGCCAAAACTAAACCAAACCAAGCCAAACTTGAATATGTAGTACCCAAAGGCGGAGCGTCCACTGACCTGTTTTGTCAGTTGCAGGCCAAGCTCATATGTATATATATATCATACCTGGCCTGCAA
>JAUKPP010250037.1:0-12788 GCA_032273245.1 Phyllaplysia taylori
CCCCCCCCCCCCCCCCCCCCCCCATACACACACACACACACACGCGTACATGACACAAAGCAAGGTACAATTGGCATTCCTTACAAGCCAAGCCTTGAACACACATAAAACAAATTTATGACTTCCGAACTCTACGTGAAGGAGATTTTTTAAAAACAAAATATGTTAGCATGTCGGACCTCTACCGGCGTCTGTGGTGTAATGGCTAGGCCTGGCTTGACAGGCAAGACTGAAGCAACCCACCTCTGATAATTGACTTTACAATGTTACAAGGGGCGCAAAACCAAAACCAAACCAAACCTTTTCCTCTTTGGCATGTGACCCTGACATACTAGGCTAAAGAAACCGGCAGTTCTCTTGACCGGGCGGTATTGTAAGCGGCGTGAAACTAAACACAATCAGTTCAGACGATCACAAAGATGGTGAATCAAGACGTTGTCAGTTGTCCCTTCTCAATTCCTCTGACCCACCAAACAGTAAGGCCGCGCGTTCACTGACACGTTTTGTCAGTTGCAGGCCAGGCTCATCTGTATATAGATGAGCCTGGCCTGCAACTGACACAACATGTCAGTGGACGCGCGGCTTTACACGAAATCATAGTGACTGCTGTCCACGCTTCGGAGATCCACTTACGCATGGTGCACACACAAGGTCAAGGCTAAATTTACCACGTGCCTTCCTCACGACCCGAATCATAACGTACAGTACATGAATTAATCGATTTGGACGGAGTGAAAGTCGATCGCACAGACAAGTAATAAATAACAAAATTAGGTCAGGACTGTCGATGTTTCTCATAAACACAAAAACGCAACTTATACTTCACTATGAGCACGATTTCGAATTTACCCCTCTCTCCGGACAGTCTGGCTTTACTGTCAAGCGAGTTTAGAACATTGTATTTTCCCTATGATCTTGCCTTATTCACATTCCCTTTACTTAACCGTTCTTCTTCTCCCCCCTGCTCTTCTTGAGCGCCTTCTCTTCCAACCAATAGCCCCCATGACCTCCCCAACCTATCTCCTTCCTCCTCTTCTCGAGACCCTTCTCTTCCATCCAACAGTCCTCCTTCTCAACCTATCTTCTTTTTTTCCCTATCTTCTTTTTTTCCTTCTCTTCTTCGACGCGTTCGCCTTCTTCTTTTTCTTCGCAGTCTCCCACCATCTACTCCTACAACACCTTCCACGCCTGGTTTATTAGCTTTCAAAAATAGCTTTCTCGCCCCCCTCATTCAACCGCCTACTTTTTAATATCCTTCGTTCTCCTTTTTCTCTTTACCCCCGCGTTCGATTACCTTAAAATCTTGGGAGTATAATAATTTCAACACAGCAACACAGCCAGGTTACCCTGCGTTGCATCAGCAAACCTCAGCAGGTTATGCGCACAACACCTGCCTTCTGCTAAAACTCCACGTGGGTTTCTCCTGGTGCGAAACCGGTAGCCCAGACTGAGACAGACACGCCCTGGGAGGGGCAAGCGGTTTGTACTTCGTGGTCCAGTGCAATGACCGGCGTCTATGGTGTAATACTTGTAGTGATGGTCTGCTCCTCGCTTGATCATGCCGAGGACGGCAGGTTCGAACCCCAAGTGTGTGTGTGTGTGTGTGTGGGGGGGGGGGGGTGTTTATGAGTACATCATGTACTGTATCTCCAGTTCTCTAATGGGATTATATTACATTCATGTATAATGTACCCCTCAAACCACGGGCGGGAGCAAAAGGCAGGGCCGGAGAAGCCCAACTCTTTAACTATGATCTCGCAGTGCTGTAAATGGGCGAAAATCAAGACAAATTAAATGGTGGAGCGAATGAAAGCATGAGAACAAATAAGACATAATTATAATTGTGTAAAAATGTATCGCACTGTTGCAAAAAAGGAAGGCGAGCTGTAAAAGAGACATGGAGAGAGAGAGAGAGAGAGAGATAAAGCTAGAGAGAGAGAGAGAGATCGAGGAGGTAGAGAGACACAAGGCGAGAGAAAGAGAGGGAGAAGAGGAATAATATTTTTTCTCAATCAGCCCATGTGTGACCGTCATGGATGAGAATGTGTGTAGTATACATGTTGGCTACTATGTGCCTGTGGGTATTTCCCTGCGATCGTCTTTGTTTGGCGGAGCACATTTATTGTGTGTATGTGTGCGTGCGCGCTCGCGTTGTGTGCCCTTACCCCCCCCCCCCCCCCCCCCCCTAGTACACACATCTTGAACCCTTAGGATCTCAACTCTAATGATGCCGTGGGGAAGCTTTGTCAATCGTAACAATTTGAAGCTAATAAAAGTAAAAAATGTCATCATTGTATTCGAACCAGAGTGTCCCGCTTACAAAGTCACCGCCACATTAACTGCGCAAACTGTGTATTCGCGGGGTTGAAAGTGCGCTTGTAAAATAATAATAATAATGGATTGCATTTATATAGTGCATATCCCAATTACTGGCTCTATGCGCTTTACAATCATTGTACGCACATGTCTTTTTTTGTAAAGTGACTGCATTGTATTTTCACGGAGAGGGCATTGGGTCAAAACAAATATTTGGAGACCCATTAAAATCTGCACGTATTTCCATCACCAGTTTTCATTACACCAAGATACGATCAAATTCGTTTCTATTACTCTTAAACTATAGAGAGCAGTCAGTCAAGGGCATCTCCAAATTACTATTAAGTCATTCTTTTCTTTTCTTTTCGTCTTGTCATACAGCTATCATAATCGTTACCGTACATTTGAGTACACGTATTAGAAAAACTGCCTGAGGTCTGAAGTGGGAGCGCTATCAGCAAAAACACTTGAGATGACATTCATATCCTTGATGTCTTGCGTGTGGGCAAAGATAAAGAGAAAACTAAACTTGCTCAAACCAAAAAGAAAAACAACACAAAAGAGACTAGATAATAATATAATACTAAGCTCAACTCCTCAGCTTCACCCCTTGACCTTTCAGCCTGGTTGCTGGTTGTAGAGCGAGAGTGGGTCACTGAGGTGACCTTTTCCCGGTGGTGGGAATTCTGTGTGACCACGGTTAATTTGCGCCAAAAAGCGTGGAATACAAACACAAGCTCTCTCTTTTCTCTGTCTGGCTGTGGTAGAGTCATACAACTTCACTGTACATCTACTTCACACCTGATGAATGGATACCCTTACTGAATAAAGTACAGAGCCATCAACTCGGGTAAATTGCTGCCAAAGTGGTGAATAATACAAAGATTATACATTGGAATGGTTTACTAGAGTTCCCTCAGCAAAACCAGCAAGAGAGCTGGAGAAATTCACAAAGTGGACTCGTGGGAAAGGGTGATAAACACACACACACACACACACCCCTAACTATGACTATTGATATTTCATATAATTTTTTCTAAAGTCGGATACATGAAGATAGCCGGTAGCTTTTTTTTTCCGGGTGAATGCTCCATTCCATACCAGCGTAAATTCAATACATGAGTAATTATCATCTTAACTCATCCCACTAGCATTTGAAATTTTGAGCTACTGTGGAGTATGACCGATTATGGAGTAGAGCATTTAGTCGGAAAAAACTACCGACTGGTTTCGTGCATGCTACTACTACATTATAAACTATCCATGTCGTATTCAATTCATTTAAGCCAGCAAACACGTGATGCCAACAAAGTCTTTTCTTTCATTTTGGTACTTATTGTAGTTACAAGTAACAGGTATGTATTATCTCATTCCTTTTCCCCCTATTTCACAAACAAAAATGCACAAAGTCAAAGACAGACATACACAGAAACTATCATTGACCCACATCTTTTCAAGATGAACAACTCGTATTGGTTGCAAAGAAAAGAAGAGAGAACGACTGAAAGTCGTATGTAAAAATAGGCCTACCTATCCCCTGCTCCAACAAACACCACCATCATCCCCCTCACACACACACACACAACATAACACACGCAAACACAGTGCGCGCGCACACCATGGGAAATATTGCTACAAAATAATTTACTTGAACAGAATTATTGCAACAGGCACGAAAAGCAAAATCCTACGCCAAAGATAGCGCGCCACAGGGCCTAGCAGCCACAATCCACGAATTTAAAATCGGCAACAATGTTGTTTATAAAACAAAATATAACTGTCGCCTCTCTCGAAAAAACCGATGTGTTTATTCTTCTCGACACCTGCCTCTTCTTTGAGCACGGAGTGCTTTGTTAGTTTGAGCGTGTGTTATTCCGGTCACTTTGTGTAATCAGTCAAGATGCTGAGCTTCGAAAACATTTTTTTCCCTCCATGACGTTTCCTTTGTGTGTTGAATTTAACAAAAGCCCGACACCGATAAAAAAAAAAGAAGGTTTCTAAGCTAGTTTTTAAAATACTTTTAAGTCGCCTTGCATCTTTGAAAGGTCATTTCGAAGACGGGCTATTTCGACCCTGCTTGTCAGTGCGAATTCAGGTTGAGGGGGACGAATCCCAGGCATCGCACTCTCCCTACTAGCAGAAAAACGTGGTTGCTCGTCAGCATGTGGGGCCGGACTTGGGTCTTCCGCGGGATAGGCAAAAGCCTCACCATTACACTACAAAAGCCGGTTGTGATCTTTTTGGATTTGAGGAGGGTAGGTGATTTGGTTCCGTTTGAATTTGGCTTCCCATCACTAGCAACACTACAATCTGGTCAATTACGAGACAGACCACCTGCCTGCCAGGCCTACCTGGGATGAGAGGGACACTGTCCCTGCAATTTATATCGATCAAACAATCTGCCCCGCGTGGGCCGCGAACTTACGTCTTCTGCTTGGTAGTGGTGGGCGAAGAGCCTAGCCATTACAATACATGTACTGCGGGCGCCGGTGGACAAAATGATAGGGCGGGGTGATCGTAGAGGAAGATGTTACGTGTAGTAGAAGGGAGAGTGTTTTCATTGCTGTTTAATCGCCACTGTAGGGTCATTCAAGGCCCATGAGGTATACAGTAGGTTAGGACAATAATAACACTTCACTTGGATGAAAACAGGAGGAGGAGACCACACAAATCCGCGCCCCAAAAAGCCCCTGTCATTTTCTCAGCTTAACTAAACAATCATCATAATTTTATCATGTTCCCGGAATGGTCACCACATTACCCTTTAATAAAGACTTACAGGGGGTGTCTGTGGCCGGGCGGTAAAGCGCCCGCCTACAGATGAGAAAGTCCCGGGTTCGAACCCTGGAAGGGCCACCGGGGATTATTTTTAGAGTTTTTATGGCTATGACCCCCGTCCTATAGAATATGGACGTAAAACTCTGAGGTCCCGGCTCTTAAATGGCTTTATAGTGTCGAAAGGGGCTTTAAACCTTAACCAACCGAAAAGACTACAGTGCGGTGTCCACGAATAACCACATATGGAAATCTACTAAGAATGACTCATAGCCTACTTCAATCAGGACTCATTACAGGGAACTCAAGATGATACAGTAATATGTAGTTCGTAATAATGATTGCTTATGAGTCACTTAGTCGTATAACTGAACGGTCGATTGAGGGTAATGACCTCCGATTACACTGTCCACTACCAAGGTGGCAGGATCAGAAGCCAGAAAAATCGCCACAATTCCCACGACTGAATGTCTTTTAAATGTAGATGCATTACTCTTCCAAAGACAGAGCAGTTATTGTAAGGTACACCCACGAATACCACGGAGCTTTAAAAAAACACCCGCCCCTTTACTCCCAGAAAACGGAAAAGGAGAAAAACAATAAAATATTCCCTCTTACATTAGCATGAAAGTTGAAATGCATTATCCTTTTACCATGTTTCGCCCCCCCCCCCCCCCCCCCCACACACACACACAAAAAGAAAAAGAAGGAAAAAAAAGAGTCCTCCTGTTAATCTCTTTAAAATATGTCTACATTAACAGTCTCCCCAACTATGTGGACATGATGAATAGGGAATTGCAAGTGTACAATATTGAATTGATTACTATCTCCATATAAACTTAAATAATATAGGTATATATATCGTCGTCGTAAACAGAACTTGAAAAGTATGACCAACAGGAGAACGGTGAGAACTGAAAATTAGGACAATGTTGGTGGTGTCAATGACGACTACGAAGATTTAGAAGGCATGAAGGTGATAATGATAACAATGGTACACATGCACGCTGTCAAAAGTGGTGACGCTATCAACGAGGTAACTTGAGGGGATATGATATGCTTCTGCGGGAACATTGATAAAGCGGCAGAAAAAAAAAGGATTGTAGGCTTCACGAATGACCAAGTAAATTATTTAGTGGAAGCTCACTCGTCCAGAATGAAATATGTCTGGCATTTCGTTATATCATGTGAGTAGAGGCCAAAGTTATAATTGGGCAGAAAAGTGAACGACAGAGATATATTGCTAACCTGCGGTAGAGACATTGTTTGTTTGTTTGTTTGGGGTTTTACGGCTCCATCGACAAAAAAATCGATTGAAATGTTGAAAATGAAATAGAGGGCATGATGTCTGAGAGCTACTAGTATTGATTTTCGTAAATGGTGGTACTGTATCTGATCTTGCTTTTGACATCAGCGAGTACCCTCTACTTAAGTCCAGTTCCCAAGCCTAATCAAAGTATTCAAAGATGTAAGACTGAGGGTTTAGCTACTAAATGGCTTGGTCCCTATTGATTTTTTGTAAAAAGGCGGCACTGTTTCTAGTCTTGTTTTTTTTACGTTAACCAATACCCTCCATTTCAGTCCAATTAAAGATGTAAGACTGAAGAACTAAGGTTTAGCTACTAAATGGCCTGTCAGACCATGCTTGAATAGTGTAGGCCAATGACACCGAAGCACGCAAAATAGAGAGAGAAAGATAGATAGATAGACAGATAGATAGAGAGAGAGAGAGAGAGAGAGATCAGAACGAAAAGCATATTATGGAGGGATGAAAAGGAAGCATCGTAAAAACGGACAAGTAATAATATCTCAATAACTTTTTATGAGTATTATTTCCACATGTATACAAAATTGATGTATTTCACAATTCTATTGCGTGCCATCAGAATACATGTACAACAAAAACCTAATACATGCATGAATATCTATTTTGTACACTGTGTTAAAAACACACAGGCAGGCGCGCGCACAGACATGCTACTCATGCTAATTCCTGATGAATCCCAGCCACTGATTGGAATTGATAAAACTCTCAATAAAAATAGGTATGAATCATGATGCGGAAAAAGTTGATTAGATTTTCAGTTCAGCAGAGTGCTTCGAGATCGATGTACGGACGTTTCCTCTCACTCCTGTTGGGAGGAGTTAATGAAGGAAAGCAATTTGTCATTCGTTTGGAGAGGAAGAAACTGCGGGCACGCTAGAATCTCGACATTCAAGAAAACTTTATAATAAACTACTTTTTTCTCAATGCTTTGCACTAGAACTAGGGTTTAAAGAATCCGTCAGGGCCCATAGTTAACATTGCATGGAACCATAATTGATGCATTTTGACGAAGAGGGGTCGGCAGAGCAGCAATGTGCCCAAGTAGACAAAACAACAACCAATAACCTTTTTCACTTATAAGACGAAAAACATACCACAATATTCTTCTTGCATTTTTACATTATACAGTCTGTATTGCTGCTTTAATGCAGTGACTTCACGAACTGTTATACTGCGCGCATCCCCTTTTTTTTCAGTATAAAAAGAAAAGAGGAGAGGGAGGAAGAAGGAGCAAGCAAATAATGCAGTGGACGCAGCACAACAAAAAAGAAAAAAAAAAAAGAAAGAAAAAGAAGACTAATGTACGTCGGGAAGAGAAATCAGATTTGATAGAACTGCAATACATTATATCCATTGACGTTTCAGAACCATGTATCAGTATGATATTTTACAGGCCAAGTCTGCATTCGAACCCTTTCTTCAGTTTTGTCACATGCATTGCAATATTAACAAACCCTACCCTTATATTTTGTCGTATACTTAACAACAAGCATCTAGCATCCAATTCAATACAATATAATCAAATTGTGTTTTATAAGTGAAGCTGCTAAGTTTACGCTTTCAATTCATAAAGTAAGGCTCGCCTTTGCCAGAGAAAACAGACTTGACCATCTCTATCTACCATCCACTTCCTCCTAGCCATACAAAATAATTAATTGTATATATATACTCTTCCATCTCGCTTTGCGAACGAAGACAACCGCAAACAGGTCCGCTCTCTTTGTCTCTTCCACCGGGTCACACCGACTCCACAAAACAATAATGAGATTAATTGTTGTTATTATTAAGGCCTTGACAGCAGCTGCCTAAGGTTGTGGTGAAATTACTTAACATTGCACGTCGCAAGCTCAACACTGGCCTGTACTGCTTGTATTATGTATCTACGAGTTCTTGTTTAGCGAATGTGAACAAATTTAGCGTTTCAGCTTGTGGGTTGAAATCACATTTTCGTGTAAGAAAGTTCTGGAGATAGTGCAAGACAACACTGAGCTTACGGTGTGTTATCTTATAACAATTTTCTTTCCCAATCTCTACGGGCGAAGCACATGGCGTGCAACAACATTCGGTGAATCCAATCATGATCCATAACGCGGGGTTCTCATAAAAAAAAGAAAAATGATTTTTTGTCCCATTTGCTTTTCCATAGTCTGCTTTGTCAGCAGAAATCGGATCATGTCAAAGTTGACGGACGTGTCCGAAGTTTGACGACTGGTAGGACGACACAAAGCAAATTCAACTGACCTCATTCCCATGCATTTGAAACCGAGAGCCAATACCGTCAGGAATGTATATTAGTATAGTTGTTGAAACTTTAAACAAGGACATTGTGTGTATTTATTTCACAGCCTCCGTGTGCTAGTGTATTACCATAGGATGGCATTTTGTGGTACATGATGTACAAGGAAAGGTCAAAACAATGATCTAAAATCAGAGTGTGCGGTCTTTTCTTTCTTTCTCTCTGTTGCCTGTTGAATGTGTGTGCGTGTGTAAAGTAAAAATGAGTGTGTGTGAGTGTGAGTGAGACAGAGACAGAGAGAGACAGAGAGAGAGAGAGCGATAGAGAGAGGGAGGGAGAGAGAGAGGGGGGGGGGGGGAAGAGGAAAGGGGGGGGGGAGTTTCTTACCTTAATGAGTTGGAAGTTATTTCTCTACAAAGGAGACAGTTTCTTTCGCTGATTAAGTGATCTTTTGGAGCTGACCATGTCCAGTTCGAGTGATGTTTTCTGTAGTACGTGAATTTACCATAATTATGTATGAATTTTAAATACATTACAGGTGATGAACAGTTGTTTCAGCGGAATTAAGTCTTAGGTCACAAAATTGAAGGCTTAATCAAATCGAACTCTTATAGAGTCTTCATGGTGCTTTCTTTTACAGCATCATAACACTGGAAACAAGGACAACGACTTATTAATAAATCTACACTAAAAAATAAGACCGGTCCACCACTCCTCTAAACTGATAGAGGGACAAAAGCTAATCGCTTCGACAAAGCCCGCTTTAGTGCAATAATTAGGCTCTTCGTCAATCACGCGGAGGATGGGAGCTGGCTCCCCAATATCTCTGTTGGAGCGTTGTGTACCTCTCAGTCTGAGTAGACCGTAACTGAGAGGATCGACCGGCGCTGTGGTGTAATGGTTAGGCTCGTCGGCTATCATGCGGAACACCCGAGTTCGATCCCCGGTCGCGGACGATCTGGGGGGTTTTCTGCTGGGATATTTTCCCTCTCAGTCCGGATTGGCCCTGACAGGCAGGGTCGAAGTAGGCCGTCTCTTAAATGATCTTACAGTGTTGCAGGGGACGTAAAACTGGTAACCAAAACAGAGAATCGAAGTAGCCCGCCTCTAAAACAGCCTTACAGTGTAATAAAAGCCTTAAAACCAAAACCAAAAGAAACCACTACAACCAGGGGCAACCAGGAGCGACCGGGTTGGCCTTGACAGGCAGGATGGAAGGTGTCCATCTCTCTTAAATGGCCTTACAGTGTTACAAAAGTCGCGAAACCGAAATCAAATGAAACCTCCACAACCAGTGGCAACGATAGACTTGTCGGTAACCACGGTGCACTAAGGCGGGAGGAGTTCTCGTGGGAGCCCCACGACCATCGGCAGCACAAAAACATAATTTACATGTGGGTCCCGAACTCTTGTTGACAGTTTGAATGCCTCGACCTGAAAATAACCCTTAAATAAACCCCAGAGCTCTTAAGTAGGTCAATGACATTTTGACCCCGTGATCCGTGAGCACTCCATGTTTGTTATAAAAAAAAAAACACGCCATGAAAATTTGGATCACAAAGTTGTCCGACTTCGGCACTCCGTGTCTTTTGTTTGCTTTTTGTTTCGATTGGTTTGGTTAGCAGTAATTTACGTCCCGTGCAACACTGTAAGGTCATTTTAAAGACGGGCAACTTTGACACCGTCAGGGCCAACTCAGGCTGAGAGGGACAAATCCCAGCAGAAAAAACGCAGAGATGCTTATCTGTACGTGGGATCGAACTCGGGTTTTCCGCAATTTAGGCAAAGGGCCAAAGCATTAGACGTAACACCACAGACGCTGGTATTTTTGTTTGCAGCCCTACAGACTTCTGGTGTCAGATAGATACATGTACATGGAATAAATTGGAGCCTGGGGAAATTAGAATAATGAAGACTGACAATTACAAGGAAATGGCATTCAAGCGTCTAAGTTGGCTGGTCCGTCAAACTAAGGATCAACAACAAATTACACAATGTTTGAACATAATGAATCGGCTATATGACGTACAGTATAGTTACAACCCCAAAGTGAGTGAGCGCGAGAAACTGTGGTATGTGCTTATTGTGTGCGCGGTTTTTTTTTTCGGCATCTTTCTTTTTGCCATAATAACCATCGGTCCCCGAGGGGAGAATTCTCAGTTCGATTGCATAACTATCTCAGGCAGAAAAAAGACACCAGAAAGAATTGAGACGCCAGTGAAAGCTTCTATTGTAATCGCCTGAACCCATGTCAAAGATGATCCCAATCTTACAGCTCTTGGAAGACCTACGTGCCATTAAGTTGCTTTAAAATAGCTTTGCTCTATCTCCAATGTCCTGACGAGTCGATTTTGTGACATATGCATCACTGAATGAACAACATACGTCACGATTTCGACTAATCAGAGAAGTAGATATGGGCTATAATTATTGTTCGAGGGGACGATTGCCGGATGACGGCCTAAATGACGAGGGGTCCTTGACGTAACTGCTGATTCCATGCCCATGGTCAGTCTGTGATCAGAAGGGATTATGAAAAAAAAAAAAAAAACGTAAAAAACAAGACATTCAAGGACACAGGGATAAAAGTCCTGCATAGAAATACGATACTGAGTTAGACAATGTGGAAATCGGTGAGGCCTAGCGTATGCGTAGAGTGCTAATGAAATCTATACAATGTTTTCCTGGAAAAAAATATAAAAGGACGAGATCTAACAGATGGAAAAAAAAAAGCCCGCTTTCATCCCGACAGCCTTTGAACTATTTCTAATTAAGAATCGATCAATAAAAAAGACCCCCCCCCCCCCCCGCACTGTATACTGTATACCATATCCTTTTGTTTTTTCTTTGTCTGCCCCCCTCACCTTAGGTCTATGCAGACCCACCTTCTAAATGTCCCATTATCTA
Source organism: Phyllaplysia taylori (assembly GCA_032273245.1). NCBI lineage: Eukaryota > Metazoa > Mollusca > Gastropoda > Aplysiida > Aplysiidae > Phyllaplysia > Phyllaplysia taylori. Next base: position 11,562 of record JAUKPP010250037.1, read on the forward strand.
TTGAAAGAGGTAACACGTGCCTCCAATCTTATGTAGCCTACATTAGAAGCTTGGGGGTCATACACGAGCTTCAGGTCCAGAACGAACTGATTTCTACTGACGACTTAGGTGTCGGAAGCCGAGTTTCGCTGAGCGGGCGGCAAAGTAGGAATGAGCGGGATTCCTGGACGATTCTCAGCCCTGGTAGTAGATAATGTACAAAATGTAGTTAGGCTCTCCGTCTATTACGCAGAAAACTCGAGCTCGGTTCCCGAGTGGGGACAAGCATCTGCGTCTTTCTGCTGGGATTCGTCCTTCTCAGCCCGGGCTGGTCCTGACAAGCAGGATAGAAGTAGCCCGTTTCTTAAATCATAATGACCTTACAAGTGTTGAAAGGGATGTAATATTAAAACCAAAACCAAAACAAACCGAACTGACGTCTTGCACCACGGCTGAGCATGGTCAGTCTCAGCCCTGACAGTAGATACTGTACAAAATGTAGTTGTATTTCCGGCAATAACAGGACAGGGAAGTAATTACTAACAAGGGCCACTACTTTGGCTATTCATCAAGCAGCAGTGCGGTGGCGCGTAACGAACGAGTTCTATCTCCACAGCTACCGGTACATCTGTAGGATGAATTCGTGACATTGCCAATGCAGCTGAGCGACATTATATGTCCCACGTTACGCCAATCGCGGAAATACTAGGGATGACAAAGAAGAGTATGCCCTCACTAGTGATTGGTTACTTCAGCCTTACAATGAGGGTCAAAGACTCACACGTTTTTGGCACAACTAGAGATGATCTCGGGCAGCGCCAACTTCGTTACATTATGACGTCAGTCTGGGGGTAAGGTACATGCGGTATAGCGGCCGTTGGCAAAATGAAGACCACAAATGTGGATGTAATCGTGACTGAAGGAATTCCCAATTATGGACAGGCCACTGTTTACGGAAAATCACCCCGTTACCTTACTGCACAGATGGGAAAATCATATTAGGTTCGCTACAAATTACATGTTGGCCGATAATATATTTGGTAATACATTGTCCTGAAATTCCCTCCGGCTAATCGCATAATATGAGAAACGTCAAACGTGAAGCTATGATGAAAGACCATCCAGAGCACGATCGGGGAGAGTATCGTAAGTAAAGAGATGGGGCTGACTGGTTAGTTAGTTAGTTTGGGGTTTTACGGCTCCATCGACGCTATAAGGTCATTTCGGCGCCAAGAAAACGTCCAAATC
>JAUKPP010250048.1:0-12787 GCA_032273245.1 Phyllaplysia taylori
CCCCCCCCCCCCCCCCCCCCCCAAAAAAAAAATATAATAATAATAAATAAATAAATAAATTATAAAACAATTAATAATAAAACCACATACACCCACAGAAAGAAAAACAAAAGAAAGTCAACAAACAGTTCAAGCATAAAATAGATGTAGACATACATGTATTCCTAAAATAAACAAGCCTGTCACGACTCTGTCCATACCGAGGCACTTCATGTGCTATTTATATGCCAGGGTATCTGTACCCAGCTGGGAGGGAAACTGTTCTATTTATACGGTATACGTTGACGGTCATAATCACAAAAGTTGTAAGGTTGAAAAGATGGAACCCCCACGGGTAGGTCACTCACACACACACATACATACACACACACACACACACACAAGATGGAGAAACTCGATGGAGGGATGTTTCTTTTGTTGACGGTTTACAGCACAATGGATACTCCTATTACAAATTAGTTGACAGTTATTTATCTATAGAGACACCAGCTTCTTAGGCTGCTTTACCCCATGGATACTCAGTGGACAGTCAAATTCCTCACCAGGATGTAGATAGGACAATCGTAACATTTGGAGAGAGTGGAAGGAGCATACCACGTCAAGGCGCCGACCCATCATCCGCCCACTTGACGAAGGGATGATGGGGACGTTTAATGTTTATTAATCAGTCTGAGTCATTCACATTTAATGATAAGCACGTCTATATCCGCCTCCGGGCGTCTTGGATACAGATTGAACGAACGAAACACTAAAGTAATGTAGATTTAAATAAGTTATACAACGACAATAATAGATTGTAAAGTGCACAGATAGAGCAATTTTTCGGATATGCGCTTCATATTATGCAATCCATTCATCATTAATGTAGGGTGAGAGCGAAAGAGTGATGAGCGAGAGAGAGAGAGAGGGAAAGAGAGAGAGAGGGGGGAGAGAGAGCAGACACGCTCACAGAGAAAGATGAGAGAAAGGAAATATATAGACAATCCATTCATCATCAATGTAGGGTGATCGAGAAAGTGATGAGCAAAAGAGAGAGAGAGAGGGAGAGAGAATGAGCGAGAGATAGAAAAGGGAGAGATAGTAGACAAACGTTCGCACAGAGAAAAATGAGAGAGAGAAAAAAAAACTCGCACACAGACAGAAAGAAAGAGATGAAACAAAGATGACCAAAAAAAAAAAAACTTCATCTCTTCCTCGTTACAATCATTGTCTTCACTGTCACGCTCTCGCCATTCAAACACGCCTCACGACTCCCAATAACCAAAGGATGTCGTCCCACTACAAGGGTTCCCATCGCAAAACTCCATTTGTCGCCCGCTCTCTTTACACTGTGTGTGTGTGTGGTGTGTGCGCTCGCGTAACGTCTCGGGGTGTGCGTGCGTAGTTCAATGACTCAATCAGCCAACGATTTGGCGACAGTTCATGCCATACTATACCAGTCATCGACCCACACACACGCACACAGGGGAGGGTGGGATATGAGGGAGAGGGGCACACGGAGGAGGGTGAGAGGGAGATAGAGAGCTTTTAGGTCCACTCATAATATTAATATTCTTCCTGACCATTAATTATCTCTCTCTCTCTTTCTCTCTCTCTCTCTCTCTCTCGTTTACACAAGGACACATGGAATATAAGAAAGTGAGAGAAAGATTATTATTTGTGTGTTTGCTAGCTCTCTCACTCTCTCTCACACACACACACACAAAACCACTGGGACTGAAAGAGAGAAAGGGGGGGGGAGGGGGGGGGAGACGTATACCAAATTTGGTTAAGAGGCTGGTTCAGACACTAGTAGAAATAAAGAGAAAATTAAGTCAGGGCAGAAATGTCACTGCATCTTATAATAGAAGACTAGCCTCAAGCCTATAATAACATATTAACCAATTACTACGACGATGAGCCAACTGCTCCGTTTGGACTGTCTAATGAGCTTGTCGGCGCTGTGTTGTAGTGGTTAGGCTCCTTACCTGTCATGCGGAACACCCGAGATTGGTCAGTGCGGAAGATCTGCGTTTTTTTTTCTGCTGGGATTTTCCCTCTGTGCCCGGGTTGGTCCTGACAGGCAGGGTCGTAGTAGCCCGCCTTTTAAATGACCTTACAGTGCTGTAAGGGACGTAAAACTGGTAAGAAATCACAAGCCTCAAGCTTATACCAGTTTTACGTTTCCTGCAACACTGTACGGTCATTTAAGAGTGGGGCTACTTCGACCCCTCCTGTCAGGGCCAATCCGGGCTGAAAGGGAAAAAATTCCAGTTGAAAAAAGCCCAGATTGTCCGAGCTCGCGATCGAACTCGGGTCTTCCACGTGAAAGGCGAAGAGCCTAACCATTACACCACAGCATCGATCTTTGCCTAATGAGCTCCAGATTTGCTGACGTCACTGCGAGTTGTAACTGTGACCCCAGCGACACATTCCTTGTTCCATCTGCATAGTCTGGGCGAATGAACATAATAATAATATTGTGGCGTCGGTGGTCGATTGGTTACTCAACCGAACTCGTAATCGAAAGGTTATGGGTTCGAATCCCAACTCGGGCCCGACGTTGTGTCCTTGGCAAGGTGTTTTACACAGATTTTCCTCACTTTACCCACGTGTGATTGGGTTCGCGGCTATAGACAGCGAAGGATTTTGTTCGTATGTTTGTGCTTTGGCGCTTGTAAAATAGCAGCTTGCACTGTATGCTTCCCAGGAGGTTGAGATGGTTTCTGAATAACTTAGTCTCCTGGGGTAATCATGATTGTAAAGCGCATAGAGCCTGCTTTAAAGCGGGGATGTGCGCTATATAAATGCTATCCAAATGCAATACATTATCTGCTGGTAATACAAGTAGTTGTGAAAATTACAATACTTAACCAGACTTCAGATATTTTGGACATGGCTCATGGTAGATTAATGGGGGAAATTGAAGACCTTCAACATGTGTGAGATTAACACATTTTCGACAGGGCGCCTGCTTTCATGCAGGTGCCCGACTTTCAAATTAAAGGAAAATTAGAGATGAGACGAGAAAGTTTTGAATATCTGAGCGAAATAAATGTGGTGGGGTCGAAGGTTCATTAAGGCCATGCCACAATGTGAACTGATGTCATCATCCGTTCTAATTAGAGGCATTAGGATGGGGAATTCTCCGAGGCTCAACATAACACGAGGCGGCAAAAGGAGGGGGGGGGGGAGGGCTTGTTTGGTTTGGTTTCTAGTTTTACGTCTCTAGCAATACTGTAAGGTCATCTAAGTTTCGGGCTACTTTGACCCTGCCTGTCAGCGCCAACCTAAGGCGAGAGGGAGGAATGCCAGCAGAAAAACGCAGATTCCCCGCAGGTGGAATCGAACTCGGGTCTTCTGCGTGGTAGGTGTAGAGCCTAACCATTCCACCACAGACGCCAGTCACGCCAGAGCTACATTCTGCCGTGCCAAGGCAGACCGGTGTATCTGCAAAGTTTGCTAATTTTTGCATCTTTGTTTAAGATGCTGCCATGGGAAATATGGGCATGGCCTTTCAGTCACGTCTGTTTACCACAGTGAAATATCCTACTTGTAGTGTAGATAGTCTTCCTCCCTTTGATACAAGATGCAGAATGGGTATAGGAGTCCATTTAAACAAAGTTGCGGGGATTAATAATGTTATGCAGATACGTCGTTGCATTGTTTCGGCTTTGGTACAAAAACAATTTGCCTGATGAGCATTTTACACAAATGGCAACCCTCAGGGAAACTTAAGCCTAATTGAGTGCTTAAGTAAAAAAACAAAACAAGAAGAGGCTAAAACAGCTGAGGCTGGCGCCTCTATACTACTAAGTTCGGCGTTGGTGTACGAGTGAATGATTACATTAAATCTGCAGATAAGGGATATATTAGATGCCCGACTTTCGAGTTACCTGGATATTGGAGATGAGAGAAAGATGTTTTGATTATCTGAGAAAATTAAATGTGTGTGAGTCGGAGATTCATTATAGCTCCATGCCACATAGCGAACCGCCATAATCACCCAGACGTAATTAAAGGCATTAGGATTGGGAAATCTCCGAGGCTTGACGCAAGACAAGGCGACAAAGAGAGGGGGAGGCGAGGGGGTTGGTATTCGGATGGTTTCTACTTATACGTCTCTTGCAACACAGTTAGGTCATTTAATAAGCTAGTTTTGATTTGGTTTTATTACCAGTTTTACGTCCCCTGCAACCTGTAACACGGTAGGGTCATTTAAGAGACGGGCTACTTCAAGCCTAGGTGTCCGGGCCAACCAGGGCTGAGAGGGCGAAAATCCCAGCAGAAAAACGCAGACCGTATGCTAGATAGAAGATAGAATTTATCCATCTATAGAGGCCCCTGCATCTTTCGCCGTTGTAGCAACAGATCGTCCGAACTCGGGATCGAACTAGGGTCTTTTGCACGATAGGTAAAGAGCCTAACTACAACACCACAGGCGCCTGTTTTTAAGGTCGTATGTACAATGAAGGCCCAACAAATAACTGTTGAAAATGGAGGAATCGCATTATTGGAAAGTCATCAATGATTGACGACCAAAACAGGATGAAACCCAATGGGAAGCGCAAGGAGCTCGTACAATATTATCAAGAACTAGAAGAAATATTCGAACACGATGATTTGTCAACTATTTCAAAATCAAAAGCAAAAAACAAAAACAAAAACAAAGCAAAAAAGCCCACGAGAAATACAAAAAGCAATGAAATATGACATGTAAAATAATAATAATAATGATAGAAATAATACCACGGGAAATCACAATCTTGTTAGAAAAATTAGGCCAATACCAAACACTATGAGCTTGGAGTTCGACCGTACTTTTATCAATAGTAGGACTTCTTACAGATAGAAATCGCGTTATTTCAGTATCAGAAACTGGGCAGAGTCTTAACTTTGTTCACCACATGAAATGAGCTAGTGGTTTCAATATTCCAGCTAATAATTAGTATTTTCCTGGGTGTTTAACACAGAATATATATAATATTATATCTATTCTGTGGTGGTTAAGGATGTAGAGGTAACGTTGGTGTGGATGGGGAGGGAAGGGTGGGGTAAAAGAGCGGGGCGAAATGAATGTTGCTCTTGCGAGATGCGGGCTCATTCCAAAATCAAAGATGAAGGGCTAAGGTTGTGTGGCTGAAAAAGGAAAATAAACTACTAACTGTTAGAGATGAAAAATCAGGGAGTAAGAGAGAGAGAGAGAGAGGGAGAGAGAGGGAGAGAGAAAGAGAGAGAGAGAGGGGGAAGAGCAGGGGTAGAGATACAGAGAAAATAGCGAGAATAAAAGAAACAAAGAGAAAGTGAAAGCGAGTGAAAGAGGAGAGAAAGAGAAAACAAAAGAGACGTGACAGAGAAGGAGAAAAGAAAGAAATAACGAGAGAGGAAGAAAAACGAAGAGAATGTGAAAGAGATGTAGAAAGAGAAGAAATAAAGAACGAGAGAGAAAGGATCGAAGAGAATGTGAACAAGAGAGATAGAGAGAGACAGAGAGGGGTACTAGGAAGAAAAAAAAGACAAAAATTATAAAGAATATGTGCGTGAGAAAGAAAGAGAGAGAGAGAGAGAGAGAGAGAGAGAGAGAGAGAGAGAGAGAGAGAGAGGGGGGGGGGAAAGAGGGAATAAGAAAGGAAAAAATAATTAAGTCTATGCTAAACGGATGGATATTATGACGCGCCGGATCCAGAAATGTTTCAGTCGAATATTCGGATTCCTAACATAGGGTACACCAATACATCCGGATTTTCCTAAAAAGAATCATTGGCCAGCAGATGAACAGACCAGCTATAACAAAAAGTTTTCCTGGCACAGCAGCGGTAAATGGAAAATCAAACTCCATACTAATCGCGTTCACGGTCAAGCCCTCTGCCTACTTAGTTTTGTTCTCCACAAAGCTCCGTGTAGATCTATGGCACACCATATTTGCACAGTCTGTTATTTTTTCTATTTCATTTTTAAAAGAAAATGCTTTATGTCAGGAAAGATCCTCTTTTTTGTTTTGGTCACCAGTTTTACGTCTCTTGCAGCACTACAAGGTCATTTACTAGAAAGGCTACTTCGATCTTGCCTGTCAGGACCAACCCGGGCTGAGAGGGACACATCCCAGCAGAAAAAAAGAAATCTTCCGTATGTGGGATCGAACACGGGTCTTCTGTGTGTCAGGCGAAGAACTTAACCTTTACACCAGAGACGCCGTTATTTTATATTCTTCCCCGCCCCTCATTTCCCCCCCCCCCCCTCTTCCACACACACCTTTTTGAATATTTTTCTAATATCTCCACAATTTTGCAAGGCGAATGTAAATGTACCAAGTAATCCTTTATAACTCAGCCATTAAGTTGGACTCAACATGTCGACCGGCGCTTTGGTGTAATGGTTAGTCTCTTCGCCTGTCACACGGAAGACCCTGGTTCGATCCCCGATCGCGGACTATCTTTTTTTCTGCTGGGATTTCTCTCTCTCAGCCCGGGTTGGCCCTGACAGGCAGGGTCGAAGTAGCCCGTCTCGTAAATGACCTTACAACGTTGCAGGGGACGTAAGACTGGTGACCAAACCAAATCAAATTGTCGCCTCGGAAAAATGTGAAAATTGTACAAATAACATTGTATTTACACTGACGCTAGTGTATCACATGTAATAGCGGAGAAAAAAACAACGGAAAAAAGATAAGAAAAAACCCCCACACTGATAAGTAAAAAATAACACGGTCAACTCCAACAAACCAGCGTCTGTGGTGTAATGGCTAGGCTCTTCGCTTTTCATGCGGAAGACCCGAGTTCGATCCCACGTGCGTACGATTTCGTTTCTCTGAATCGATTCATCCTCCTCAGCCCTGTTTTTCTCTGGCAGGTAAGGCAGAGTCGAAATAGCCCGTCTCTTTAATAACCTTACACCTACAAGAAAATAAGAGAAAAAGAAGCTATAATAAACTGCAAGTAATCTTTTCCATTCATTTCGTGTTCAGCTCGAGTAACGTAGTTTTTAATTATCGACAGGCTATATGGCCAAAGATATCATTAAAAGTAATAACAGTACGTTGTTGACGTTTATGTCTAGAGCTGGTCGATAACATTATGGATGGCCCAGTAACCTTCTGTCTCTGAAATGTCAGTTTATTTCTGGAAACATTTTCATGATAGGCCTAACTACTAAGATCTGATAGAATTTCTCATTTTAGGTCTTAAGCAAGCTCTGTCGTGTAATGGTTAGGCACTTCGTCTGTCACGCGGAAGACCCGAGTTCGATCCCGAGCGCAGACGATCTGTTTCTTTTTTTCTGCTGGGATTTTTTCCTATTCCGCTCAGGTTGGACTTGACAAGCAAAGTCAAACCAGCCCGTCTCTTAATTAACTTACAGTTTTGCAGAGGATGTAAAACTGATAACCAAACTAAAAGCTAGTTAGTTACTTAGTTAGCTTAAAGTCAGTTGTTTATAGAGACGCCAACATATTTGGCTGTTTTAACCTGTTGCTAATACGGCAGTATTATTTTCCCTTGAGGGTTTTCCATTTGTGCTTAGTCTATGCATGTCCTATTGCAAACTAGAAGCGTCAGAGAATAAACTAAACATTTTTTTTCCTCGCAAGAGTAGAATAACAAATTCTTTTCTTTCGCAATGATTATATTATGGTTTAGTTTTTTATAGTTTGGAACTACGAGAACACAGCACTTGTCACATGGAACTCATCGGTTTGAGATAATTGCAATTCAGTTCTCAATCTTGCCATTTTGGAAGAGAAATAGGGAGAGAGAGTGTGTCTGAGAGAAGAAAAAGAGAACAAGAGAAAGAGATTGACAAAGGGGAGGAGGAGGAGGAGGAGGAGGAGGAGGAGGAGGAGAGAGAGAGAGAGAGAGAGAGAGAGAGAGAGAGAGAAGAAAACAGTGAACGAAAGAGAGCGGGAGAGTAAAATTGAGAGAGGAAGAGAGAGAGAGAGAGAGAGAGAGAGAGAGAGAGAGAGAGAGAGAGCACTTTTCTTTCTCCAACCGGAAATCTTTTACGATTAATTTTTTAGTCATGCAGTATAGTCCAGAGACTTGTCTCAATTTTTATAAAAAAGTGTGGTATCGTCACAATGATAATGGATAGCATTTGAATTAATACAGAGCATTTCCCCTCTCAAAAGCAAGTTCTCTGAGCTTTAGAATCATAATTACCACAGCAGATCTAGTCATTCAGAAACATTTTCAACTTCCATTTTACAGGCGCTAAAGCACTAAGATACGGACAATATTGTTCGCTGTCTATGGCCGGGTACCCATTAACACGTGGGAACATTTGTGTAAAGTACTTTTTCAAATGGGACAACGTCGGGCCGGAGCTTGGATTCGAACTCGAAACTTTTCGATTTCGAGTCCGCACCCTAACCAATAGACTACCGACGCCACAATTCGTTCTCCCCAATTGTTTTCATACTCTTTCAAACTAAAATATCATTCTATTGCTCAGATAAGCACTAAAACGACGTCTGTAATGTAGGCCTAATAGTTAGGCTCTTCGTCTATCACGTAGAAGACCCGAGTTCGATACTACGTGCGGACAATTTCGTTTTTCTGCTGGGATTTGTCCCTCTCAGGCCAGGTTGGCCCGGGAAGGCAGAGTGGAAGTAGCCTGTTTCTTAAATGACCTTTCAATGTTGCAAGGGGTGTTAAACTTGTAACCAAACCAAACCAAATCCGCACAGAATAGAAAATTAACGTTGCGCTCGCTGTCTGACACAGTGCGGAAATGATATCAATAATGCATCAATGCCGCTAGGAAATATAATAATCTACAAGTTGGTAATCTGCGTGCCTTAAGTCATTATCGATGAGTTACGTGTCAAGAGAAGGATAGCGACTGTCGCTCGTGGTCAAATATGTAATAAATACGGACACAGAGATCGGTAAAAAAAAAATCTGGCAGCTGCAAATGTTCATGCATAATAATTATGATGGTCGTGTCGCTGGGCAACTTCGGGGTTAAGAAAAAATGGCAACGAAACAACGCGTCACAAAGTTGGTTAAGTTTTTAGTGTTACGTCCCTGGCAACACTGTAAGGTGATTGGCGTTTCTCGAGCTAGACTCAAATTATGATATTATTATTGAAAGATTGCTTGCAGTAAATAGGTCTATAGCTTCTTTTTTCTTTAATGAATTTGATTTGGTTCCAGTTTTGCGTCCATTGCAACACTTTAAGGTCGCCCAAGAGACAGGTACTTGGACTCGGGCAGAGTGGGACGGATCCTTGTAGAAAAAACGAAAATGGTCCGTTTGTGGGATGGAACTCAAGTCTTCCGCATCACAGGTGAAGAGCCGGTTTTGTTATGATGAAGTCAACCTCACTACAGATTCATAAACGTGGTTTGGTTTCTAGATTTACTTCCCATGCAACACTGTACGGTCGTTTAAAAGATGGACTACGTCGAAAGAGAGGGCCAACTCGTCGGGTTGAGAGGGACTAATCCAAGCAGAAAAACGCAGATCCTTTGCATATGGGATCGAACTCAGGTCTTCGCGTGATAAATGAAGAGCCGGTTTGCCATTAATATTGAGTGTCCGATTCCGAATGGTTAGCAGCGGCCGAAAAGGTTGGTGCCTCTATAAATAACAAACTGAAAATTAAATAACTATCGAGTATCCTGTACGTGTGAAGAGAAGGATAGCAGCCATGCTCTGTTGTCACGTGTTTGGTTTAGTTTGGTTACCAGTTTTACGCCCCCCTGCAACACTGTAAGGTGATTAAAGAGACGGGCTACTTCGACCCAGCCTGCCAGGGCCAACCCGAGCTGAGAGGGAAAAAAATCCCAGCAGAAAAAAACTCAGATCGTTGGCGATCGGGATCGAACTGGGGTCTTCCGCATGACAGGCGAAGAGCCTAACCATTACACCAAAGCGCCGGTGTGGTCGCGTGTGGTTAAATAAGTTGTAGTACTAGTAAACAGTGAGCTAGTTATAAAGGCGCGAGCCTCCGCTGCATTAACATCTTCTTTTTGTGTGTTTTTTTGTTTGTTTTGACTTTATAGCTCAAGCTGGATTAAGGTTCTCTGAGGGTTGCCGTCCTTGTGCAGCGTCGGCGGGCACTTCGCTGTCACGAAAAGTCACAACAGACAAATTTCGTTGAAAATAATAATAAAAATGCAGACATAATAACAAAAATGTTCTTTGACTTTTTAATCATTTTATTTTAGAACAAATACAACTGAACACTGACACGTGTAATATACAAAACAGCAAACAAATAACTCATAAATGCAAACGTAGAGTCTGGTGCTTTGTCAAGAAAAGTCTGGCAGCTGCCAATATTCATGTATAATCATCATAAAGGTCGTGTCACCGGGCAACTGGTTCATTCCACACAAAGTTCAATCTGTTTTCAGCATCATAGAGTTAGTTCGGTTTCTACTTTTACGACCCTTGCTGCACTGTAAGGTTATTTACGTCTCGCAATTTGCCTGATGTGTATTTTCGGGACAGTGAAGTGCTGCTGAGGCAGCACGCAAATTGCAACTCTCAAGGAAACTTAAGCCTGATTGAGTGCTTATAAAAAAACAAAAACAAGACGAGGTTAAAACAGCTGAAGCTGGCGCCTCTATAAATAACCCACTCCTTACTTCTAACTACGTTGCTCGAGCTGAACATAAAGTGTATTGAAAAGATTACTTTGATTAAATTATAGCTTCTATTTTCTTGTAGGTGTTTGGTTTGGTTCCAGTTTTACGTCCCTTGCAACACTGTAAGGTCATTTACGTTACTCGAGCTGAACACAAAGTGAATTGAAAAGATTACTTAGATTAAATTATAGCCTCTATATTCTTGTAGGTGTTTGGTTTGGTTCCAGTTTTACGTCGTTTGCAACACTGTAAGGTCATTTAACAGACAGGCTACTTCGACAGTGCTTGTCAGGGCCAACCCGGGGTGAGAGGGACGGATCCCATCAGAAAAATGAAGATCGTCTGCACGTGAGATCGAACTGTGGCTTTCACGCGCCTGATAGGCGAAGAGCCTAACCATTAACCACTGTCAAATTAGCCCATCCGAAAGCAAATGTTAGCCAGGACAAGGAGTGCTAGGGGCAAGAAGAGTCGCACAAAAAAAGCTCGTCTCTAAAATGTCCTCACGGTCTCACAAAGTACGAAAAACGAGAACCAAAACCGAAAACGATTGGTATCAAGACGGAGACAAGAATTATAACGGTTACACCGACCGTAATGTAATTCAGACAAACGCAGTTTGTTAGTCAGTTTGGAGTTGTTTATTAACATAGGAACCAACCTCTTGTGCTATTCTTTTCCCTTGGGGTTTATTCTATCTGTGTTTTGTCAACGCGTGTTCTATTGGGGTCGACATCAGCAGCGGCAGTGCGAAAGAAAGAACTAATTGAAACCCACTTTTTTTTGCTGTTTTAGCCTCTTGTGCTATTCTTTTCCCTAGGGGTCTATTGCATCTGTGTTTTGCCAACGCATCTTCTATTGGGGTCGACATACGCAGTGGCAGCGAGAAAGAAAGACCTAATTGAAACCCACCCGACCAATAGATACATCGCGTGAGTTTACTTCTTAGTCTAGACGTATTCATTCGTTGGGTTGACCTGTGGTTTGACTTTTGTTTTAACGCCCCTTTAAACTCCATAAGGTAATTTTAAAGCACTGACACGGTATTTTCGTGGCGTCTGTGGTGTAATGGTAAAGCTTTTCGCCTATCATGCAGAAGACCCGAGTTCGATTTGGGGTTAAACCCGCTCAGCCCTGGCTGGCCCTGAAAGGCAGAGTCGAAGTATTCCGAGTCCAAAACTACATTACAGTGTTATGAGGGGCGTCAAGCTCTAAAAAAACAACAACACCCCAGAAGTCTTATGAGCTCTCCTCGTGTTTCCTACCCACGTGGTTCTTTCTCTCTCTCTCTCTCTCTCTCTCTCTCTCTGTGTGTGTGTGTGCGTGTGCATGTCTGTGTGTCTGTGTGTGTGTGTGTGTGTGTGTGTTTGTGGCTAAAACAGCAAAAGAAGCTCTTGCCTTTATAAATAAGCAACTTCTAAATAACTGTGTGTGTGCGCGCGCACGTGTGCGTTTGCTTTTACGTGTGTAAGTGTTTGTTCGTGTGTGCGTACGCGGGTCTGTGTGAGAAAATGTTTGTGTACGTGTGTGTATGCATGTGTGTATATTTGTTGTTGTTTTTCTTGTCTATTGCCAAGTTGATGATTGACTCCGTGCGTCACGCCAGCTCTATTTATCGCAAAGACGTCTTAAACATGACGTCAGCACTGGGCAATTGTAGGGTCTATTCCTCTATTGGTGGCTTTTAGATTATTGTAGGTCTATTTACTAGCATTATTGCTGACCACCATGAGCGAAAAGAGTACAGCCGTGTTTTAGCAAAGATAGTGGCCAGTGTTGCTCTTGGCAATAACACATCCGTCGCCAAGGTGTCTTTGGTGGATTATGTGACCCATTTGTTTGTTTTCTCTGTTTGACCTAAATGTATAAATAATTTACAGCCATATGTAGCAGCCAACTATCTTGATTTGCTCGTCAAAGCTGAGCTGCTCGAAATTGAAGAGCGCTTTTCCAAAACTCAGTATTTGCAATCTGGACACTTTTGATTAGATTTTATTTTTGGTGCTAGGTTTACGTCCCCTGCAACCCTATAAGGTCATTTAAGAGACGGGCTACTTCAGCCCTGCCTGCCAATGCCGACCCGGGCTGAGAGGGAAAAATCCTAGCAGAAAATAATCCTAGATAGTGTTCACGTAGAAGGAAACCCTTTTCGTTTGCCTCATGAACATGCCACTTGGCAAAAAAAATAAAAAGATCCAACAACAAACAAACGCCCCCGC
>JAUKPP010250059.1:0-12783 GCA_032273245.1 Phyllaplysia taylori
TGTCAATACTTGGAACATCATTTTGTCCACAGCAATCTCTAAAATGCCACCATTCAAAACTACAGGTATAAATGACTTGATCATGCAGTCACAAAAGACTTGAAGAAGAAGAGGACACCCAGACATTTTGGATAACATATAGAGAAGTTCCAGACGAGCATTCAAAGGAGAACTTGACCATGCACTTGACAAGAGCCTTGAATAGACACAGAAAGAGTCTGGATAAATCTCCCCAGGCAGAGGCAACCAATTACAGAGAAACCAACTATTGTGGAACTGAATGTGAATCCTACCGAGCCTGTGAACACTCCATGCAACAATTTCATCTTGAACCACTGACTAGAATGAACATAAAGGATGGTATGTTAAAAAGCACAAATAAAAACATTCACTATACCCAGTGACAGTATCAAGAAAAAAAACTATCTAAAAACCCATGAAAAAACAGCACTTTTACTAAATTGGATTAGACTTGTTCAAGTTAATACTAATTTTGCTCTTTGATGCAAGCTTAAGCTTCAGGTAAGGTGGACTGTCCTTTTATATTTCCTTTAGCCATGCGTCAACTTCATGTGACACAAATACAATGAGAGCCATGAAATTTCACAACTGCTTTGTATTTTAAACATTTGTATACATAGGATAACAAGCGAGTTCTTTTTAACCAAGCTATCCAAAAATTCAGACATCATACAACAATTTTATCTGCAAAGCCCCGATAACTTATATTATGGTAATCACTATGCCTATCAATTGAGAGCAATTTGGACCATGACCAAGGCTTTCTTAATACTAAGATTCTAAGTTGAACTGTGCATAAAAGCACATCCCGAGTCTAAACAACGACAGGAAAAAAATAAGACTCGTTATAAATAAATGGCTAAAAAAAATACCCAAAAGCTGGTACTTCTATGAAAACATTCCCAATTGTGGAGCTTCAAAGATGTCAGTCCTTAAATTGCAGACCGCAAGAAAACAAAGATGTCACAAAATTGCAGACTCCAGAAAAAGAACATTTTACATGAGGTAGGAAAAAGTAGGACTTCCCAAAAACCTATCATATAACCCAATTTTGACTTCAAATACTTTACACCACTTAAATAACATGTGTTCAAAACAGGAATGGTAATCACTCTACACCAGAAATCCGAACATGGGCATGAGGGCCACATATGCGTGCAAACACTCCCTGTAAATATTCCATGCAGATTAGGAAAGGCTCTTTAATGAGATACTAGCAAGTACATATGACCCTGTATGACAAATTACCATAAGCATGTGCCCAAACCAGTTTATAATCAAAGATTTCCACTCCTTATATCATTGTAATGGCCAAAATATTTTGTCTTCCATTTCAGACGAGTTGTTGAGGGCAGAGATTTCTCTTCCTTTGTCTACCAAGAAGGAAAACAAGAAGAAATAAATGAGGCAGACAGGAAAGAAAGTAAACTCTTTCACAACTATAATGATTGGTTTAGCCTGCTTTGAGAAGATTCAATGAAGTATAGTAAAAGTAGCGGTGGAGAAAATGAGACAGAACCAGACATTACATTGTGGGTACTCACCGTAGCTATGGATAAAGTTGGCGAGGTAAAGATCTAGCTCCCTCACAGAAACGCTGATGTGGTGTGGGTTCACACACAAATTTGGGTGAACACACTCTGGAGACTTTTCTAATCTCTCTCCATCCGTAGACTCCAAAGGGATGGCTTTGAATAATATCACCATGACGAGATCTAGTCTCCATACCTGGTAAGAGCAGGATTAAAAATAGATTGTGAAAGAAATATTCTGCGAGTGAACACACTTTTTTAATTCTGTAGTCAAAAAAAGGTAAACGTATGATACCATGGGGATGCACTATAACAGGTGTATTAGTATTACTATTTTTTATCCAATAAAAGTGAGTGGATACAAAACTTTTAACTCTTGCTGTTTGTTTGCTGTGGTCTATTGTCTCTCTAACTCTGTAAGGCTATGTCAGCCATGATACTATACAGAGACACAGTAACATGCTGCCACTCATGTAATATAACAAGGTGTAACACTAACAAAATGTCTCACTCAGTCAAAGTATACTGACAGCGGGCCATACAGTCTTCGCCAGAGACCCTGCCAGACAGCTATACTAAATTTCTATTTTTTCATCTTAGGCTTGATAAAGCCTAGAGTCAAATCCATGACAGGACTGCTCACTGAACCACTTGCCAATGCCCATGCAGACACATCAAAAAAGGACAACAGGATTGAGAAATATATCTTCCCTAGATCACTTTTGATCATATATAGTGAAAACGCAATTTAGATAGCTGTCAATTGTCACCATTATCATTTATCAAATGACCATTGGGTCCAACATTTTTTTTTCAAGTCAGCCGGCACTGGTGTAATGGTTAGGCTTTTCGCCTGTCATGCAAAAGATCCAAGTTAGATCCCGGTCACAGACAATCTGCGTTTTTTCTGCTGAGATTTTTCCCTCTCAGCCAGGGTTGGCCCTGATAGGCAGTGTCGAAGTGGCACGTCTCTTAAATGACCTTACAGTGTTGCAGGGGATGTCAAACTGGTAACCAAACAAAACCAAATCTTCAAGCCATACTTCGATCAATCAAATGGCAAGAGGCCCAGAAATATGATAGATTACTTTACACAAGACGCCCACTGGATATCAAGTGCTGAGAGTTTTTTTAGCAGACATAAATAAGGCTTGTGTCTTCATTCAACAAACCTACCTCTGCATGATATGTTTCTAATCTTAGATAAATATAATCCAACTGCCATTGACCTACAATAAACTTTCGAGACTGCTGACCACTGCTGCCCCATCTCAGCCCCTCCCCACCCCCAAACACACAATCAGACACTCTTACAAATCTGTGCCTTCTTTTTTCTAATGGTTGATATGAATAATGAGCACTTCATAAAAGGTTTGAAGTATTTAAGTCAGAGCTTCTGCACTTTAAATTCCTAATTTGTCGTGGGGTATTGTGCAAGTTCTCTTGTGTTCATGCTTAAGATTTTCGTATTAATCTTTTCTTACACAGTGAACTATTGATCCAAACTGTAACTATTTACCAACATCATACAGATCGTTTCAAACTCATTTGCACATCTACAGCACATGAATGCGAGAACTCACGATTTTGGTAGAAATTTTATAAATGAAAAGTAAAACATTCTTTTTAAGGTTCATCAGGCCTGATTCGTCCCTAATTTCATATAAATAATCTGCTTGATAGGAGTATAATTAGATTTTCAACAATTATTTTAAGACGGAATAAGGAACTTTTTCCATTTTGGTTTCAGTTTGGTTCCCCCAACCCCTTGAACACTGTAAGGTCATCGAAGATCTGGCTACTTTGAGCCTGCCTGTCAGTGAGGGCTACCCCAGGCTAAAGGAAACACCCTCCCAAAGGAGAGAGAGACAGATGCCCATCCAATCTGGAAATCGAACTCCCATCTTCTGTGTTATTTTCTAGTTGGACTATTATCTGACAGTTTGGGTTAGTATAAGAAGAATTGACATTTTTTATAGAGGCACCAGCTCGTCTGCTGTTCTGATTGTTTGATAAAACACTTTTTGTACTAAGTGATTCCTTTGACTTACAAATAGCCTCCGTGTGCCTGACAATATGGATGATAGCCACTTACTTTGTCTGCTTGGCGTAAACAATCAATCCGTCTCATTTTTCCTTTCTGATCCGGATTACTGAGCACACATATTGGGCTGCGTTTCCGCGTGATACTGAGTACAAAATCCTCTCGACATTCCTGAGTGATATCTTTCCTCAACTTTGCAAGCAGCCGAGAGGCCCATTTCTGCTTGACATCTGCTTTCTCATTCTGGAATGAAATTACAAAAAAAAATGCAATTAAAAAAGTGATTACTTCCTTTCGATACAATTGTGTATGGTAGTATAATGTGTGTGTGGGTAAGTGTGTCTGAGTGGAAGCGAGAGAGAGAGAGGGAGAGAAAGAGAGATAGAGAGAGAAGAAAGATAGATTATAGAGATAGAGATGGAAGTTAAGCAACCGGTAAACACGAAAATGATTTTCAATATGTAGTCGAGATGTTCCAAAACATTAATTTTTAAGAATGCATTCATGATTCTTACTGAGACGTGTCTTGCAAACATACAACACAGTCTATGAAATAAGCTGATGAAAGGGAAAACCTGGATGATCTCCAAACTTCAAGCTCTGGGTACTTAACACTTGTCTTGAAAATAGAAGTTATTTAGATACAGAAATTATTTTTCACACAAAGGACAAGGAAGAATTTTTTCAAATACATTTTGAGGCCGTGACAGTTGAATTCTTAACCAAGTGTTTCGAACTGTCCCAATCTACTTCCTGTTACCAAATGACCTCAAATATTTTACAGTGTGTGAAAAGCACCAACAAAAACAAAGTAAAAAAAAGCAATCAGCTGAGCAAACAAGCAAAAACAGAACCAACTGAAGAGCATTAAACAGCCGTGATTTCAAGTAGGCTACAATGCTCTAGTATCAAAACATAACAGTACTGAAAACAGTATTGGCAGAAATGGAAAAAACTTAAGATAAAAACACTATGGCTTATTCCCTTTGCAATATCTCATAAAAATCACCATGATTCTAAGCAGCTGTAGCTCAAGTTTGGTCCAAGTAAGATGGTTTGGTTACCAGTTTTACATCCCCTGCAATACTGTAAGGTCATTTAACAGAAAGGCCAGGGCCAACCCGGGCTGGGAAAGAACAATCCCAGCAGGAAAAACTCAGATTGTTTGCGCTTGGATCAAACTTGGGTCTTCCGCATGACAGGCGAAGAGCCTAACCATTACACCACAGCGCCGGTGATCCTAGTTAGAAGATACATGTATGTATAGAGCACCTACAGTTTTCGAAAAACACTATCAATGTACCATGCATGAGAAAAGAGAAGGTAAGAAAAAAGATGGAGTTCATCAACATATAATAATATCATTTTATTATTTTTTTGGGGCCCGACGAAGACAGGAGTCACTGTTGAAAATTTGCCCACCCCCATTTATATTTTCTTCATTAAATTATTCTTGCGGTTTGTTGAGGTTGTGGTGAGTGATTTTTTTTTCTACATGTTTCTTTACGCCAAGTATCGCCACCCTGTTTGAATCCGTTAGGATCCCTCACAATACCATCTCCGTTGGAGAGCCACTCATCTCCTTATCTACAATCTACATATAATAATTAGTACACTAGTCTCTGCCTTAATGCACGCCAAATGCAAGCTCCATTCAAATGCACGCTAGTGTTACGATAATGATGGATTTTTTAATATAATTCGTGTATAAATGCTCGCTCCGCCTAAATGCATATTTTTCAGCCCTCCCAAGCACTGTGCATTACGGCAGAGACTACTGCAAAATAGATACTACTATGCATACCTGTAACTCCTCCTTGACCCTCCTCTCCTCTTCCATTGACATTCTTTTCTCATGCTTTTTGTAATATTTCCGTTTGGCTGCTTGAAGATTGAACCATGTGTATGAGAAAGACTTGACATGAGGCAACAGAGCCTCAATGAAGGGGTGGAATTCATCCTGTGAATAGAAAAAGGCAGTTATTATTTCACTGTGCCAGTAACTATTTTTCAACACTAAGTAACGGTAAAAAAAAAAAGAAAATATGTGTATTCAATTGAGGTGAAAAAGCACACAAAGACAAGCATGATACCCTAATGGCGGATTTCACGGTACAGACTTGGGAGTCAGCACAAAATCGTTTTAACCCATAAATTTCTCCAAAATTATAGTTTTGTCTGTGTTGTTTCATTTGTTCCTAGCGCTATTAGACAAGAAAATAAAGGACAAGTGTTTTCGATGTTTACAACTGAGTAAAACCAGGCATTTTCAAGTTGCGAACACAAGAATTTAGAATTACGGCAATTCCCGATCATTGAAAGCCTCGCGTTTTTTGTTTAAAATGACCAAAAATGGTTAAGATTTTACCAAAACATATATGAGTTAACTTTTATAAAGTAGTAAAAACAATATAAAACAATAATTTCGTCCATTCTTTATATTATCCTGAAATCTAATGTTCCGGATTGTTGGAAGGTTACAACAGAAATTGAAGGAAACCCAGATTCTCTTCTAGGTTGCATGGTGAAAATGCATTCCTCTTCGTGTGATACATTACTGCACACAATTATTGGGAAAAAAATCTAAACATAAAAAATGAGAAATGGTATGGCAGAGGAGATAGTGTTTGCTTGTCTACGGCTGACATGATTTATATAAAAATAACAATGTGTATGTCACAAGTGCATGAAAGACTCATGTACATCATGGAGGCTTTCACTAAATGTCAGCATAAACTGAGAGTTTAAATAGGCACTCTCTGTATTCTATTAAATATTTATTCAAGTACTTTGTGTAGACTCATTGGGAAGGGGAGAAAATGCTGACTGTTGTTTGTTCAACAAAACTGTAATTTTCAGTCTCCATATCTTTATTATAAGTGAGTTCTGTTCTGGAGCAAATAATTGTGCAATTTATTGTGAGAGAATTTTATTGTTTACTATGGCTGAAATCTAATTCTATAAACTTAGCAAAATTTTCCATTTCTGGTTCTCAGAAAGATCTATATTATGAGCTTAAAAAAAAAATTAAATTTTTTTTTTAAAAACTCAAATATCTGCAAATTTCATTTCATTGTTATGAATGTCCCAATGGTTCTAAACCAAAATGGAAAGTTTCGACTTCAATGTGCATACAACAATATCTTAAAGAAATATTAGGAGAGAAAGTAAGCCTGACCCTTTCTCATAAGATTATTTATTGCAATTCTCTATTTTTCGTTCTTGACAATGATAAATATGAGAGACCAATTATACAGAGTGTATGTATGTAGAAGATACAATCATTATTTCTGGTGCAACGTCCTGTATGGTTGTTGATTGTATTGTACACACATGGCATGCACAAGAATCTTACATCTATAGGCCAGCTCAGTGTGTATGAATGAGCATTCATTGGTAACAGCATGATCATGTTTGCGCCACAGCTGTGACCACTCACATAAAAAAAACTCTCTCCCTTTTCAATCAACCATTATAGTGCATAATAAGTATACATATATATATAGAAATATCCCTGTAACCTTATATCACCCTGAAATTTTGAGTAACAATGGCTGAGTTTATTGCTGTGTTCAATTTTCAAATAAACCCTGAAGTTGCAATAAAAAAAAAAGTTTGGATAAGAAAGTTTGAAGCAGATGAATCAAATAGTGTCCCAACTTCTAATTCACAGTATTCATAGTTTCATACTGATTCATAGCCACTTTATTTAAAAATGAAAGTAAGAAAGACCAAGATGGATCACTGTTGACATCTCACAACTGTCTGCACTGACAATTAAATTTGCATCACCAAGAAACCAGGCACTTATCAATACAAAGGAAACAGAATTAAAAGCACTTTTCACTTCTGACTGCTGAGCAATTTTGAGTGCAAAATTTGGGCCCGAACCTTTCTGCATCTACTTTAAAACTCGTTCCAGGGTAAATACTTTGAATAAAACACTTAAAAGAAAAAAATGTAATTTCTTTCTACGGCCACTGAAACTATCTCAGTCCTTTTCTTGTAAGTCTCCTTTCTGACAACTGGTGATACCAAATTTCTTTAATACTGTACACAAACACCTCCCATTTGATGTAATACAAATAATTTTTTACTCCAAAGGCAAGAGAAATCAAGTGAGACCAATAACTTCATTAATCTGATAATCGACAAGCACCGGATTGCATCCTCCCATGGTCATTTTATTTGCTGTTGATCAAAATTCAAAATTGATTCACCAATCACTGTCTAAAATATTAAATGAAATGCGACTGGTGAACTGTACTATACTAAAAACAAAAATGTTTGCCTTGTTTGAAAAGGAATATTGTCTTACTTTTAACATTCTTTATATCGCTTCTCACAGACCTCATAGTACTGACTGTAGATCAGACAAAAAAGCATTGCCATAAATTGTCTTGCTAAACACTCAAATTTTCATACGGAGAACAGGACCTGCCCTTTTTTCAGAAGCCTCCAAAGGATCTTGCCATGGTCAAAATTAATGAACAAGAGATGTCAACTAGCTAAGAAAAATAATCCCGCAATAAACTGCTTTACTGAATTGCTTAGCATTGACACGAAGTGGACAAGAAAATTATGAGTTCAGGATTCATCCTGAAAATTGGTATTGTCTGAGGTAACAAAATTCTTGTAAAAATATAAGGAATCATTCATGACACAACAAACCCATGCTTTCTCTCATTATTTATGATAAGGCATGAAAACTTGATATAATATAACTCGATGAGAGTAAATAAACAAATATCTTGTTTGGTTCCGGTTTTATCATTATGGCCCTCACAACACTGTGCTCAAGATTGTAGCTTCTTGAGACAAGACTGGGTTTACTACTCTCAACAATTGTTCCCACTGAACGGTCTCATCATATCTGACTGACCTAGTGTCTATCATAATTTGTCACGCTACAAACCTAGAGATCACATTTTTTATAATTGCTAGCAGTAATTGAAATTGCTTAGTAAATTTACATTCTGAAACATAATTAGAGCATTCAGAAGCTCACTTAGTCAGTGGTTCCTCGTCCCTTTTTGCTCATTGATTGACTTTTACTCACAATTACAATACATACTTTTTGCTATGATGCATTTTTTTTTTTTTACAATTTACGAGATACCAAATTTACTCATCAGTAAAATTCAGTGCCCTCAGAAATGGATCATGGGATTGGAATGTAAAGTAAATAATACATCTTATAAAGCGCCGGCCAGTCTGCTATTGGTGAAAATCAAAAGACATTTCTTGGTAAAAATCTTATTTGTCAAATCAAATATGACATTCTGATCAGGAGGTGACAATCCTGGAGAACACTGTCATCATTTCTGGCAGAAATGTATCAAGAACTTGTCTGACCAAATGAAAGTATTGACAGGCATGATCAAGAAGGCTTTTGACGTTGAGCATCAATAAACTATTTATTTATAAGTGGGATGCATGAAGTTAGTCCGTAGTCTTTTTTACTAAATGCTCCACTCCATAATCGGTTGCAGTCACGGTAGCTCACAAAATCATGTGCCAGCGGGGTGAGTTAAGCTGAAAATTACTCATGTCTTGAATTTACGCTGTTATGGAATGGAGCATTTAGTCGCAAAAACTGCCAACTAGCTTTGAGCATCCCACTTTAGATAATTTACCGCAGGGCAGTAGTCTACACCTAAACACCCACCATGCAAAGGCATCCTACATCAAAATGTAGTGTAGTGTATATGTACAATCTTTTTCCATGTCACGGTTGTTGTTTTTCCCTTTAAAAATATTATTGACCTGCGCTCCATGTAAACTACAGTAAACCCACATTTACGAGCCCCTTTGAGCATCAAGCATTCTATCTAACAGAGACAAGCTTTAAACTTAAAAGGTGGCGCAGGGTGAAAGATTATCTTTCCCATGCTCTAGATCATGGATGTTCATGCAATATTTTTTCAGCGGTTCACTTTCAAACATTAGATGGAATCATCTAAAGACGACAAGTTAAAGGCAACGGCTACCAAGGGTCACAATGACTGAGCAAACGCAAAGGGTAGAGGCAAATGTGTGATCTATTTGCACACACACTCTTACTCTGGACTAAGATCTACAACACGAAAGGACTTTCAAAGATCTTTACTAAACCAATTCCACCCATGTAGAGAGATTTTAATTATAGAAAAAATACCATAAATAATTATCTTATATTGTTAATTTTCATGCTGCAAAGAAGTCATTAGTTCATCTAGATTATCACTGATTTTCCCACAATGGCCATAAAACGGATTCATTTTGCAGACTAGTGACATCAGCCTGCTTTTCAACAGCGGAAGTATCTTCCTTGCTCCGATTTCTGCACCCATAAGTTATAAGAAGGCTTGGAAATCATAACACTAGATTACCATTAGTATTAGAGTGTGAAAACAAACGAGTTCGTGGAAATAATGGGAGCACAGAAGATCCATACTGCACAGACTGAGACGATGGTAATTAATGTAATTAAAAGTCAAACAAACCCCCCCCCCCCCCTCACCAAACGACTAGGCTCATAACATAGGCCTAGCCATTCAATCCTGTCCATAATTTAGCCTCAGGCATGATAACATCTTACCCCGACATTCGCATTCCTTGTAACAAACAAACCGTACAATAATAAGAGCAGTTGGTTCAATAAAACACACAAGTGTTTACAATCCCTAATCCCGGCCCCAAATTACATTCAAACACAGTGTCCACCAAGATCCCGCACGCATTAAACACACATAACACGATTAATAACACATTGCCCAACATTACACACACACTTCGATCTGAAGAATTAATAACACTTGAATTCGTAAGTCCTAATCTAGATCTAGGGCTAGTCCTAATTTAAATCTAAGATGTGGTTGGGCCATGCTCAGACAGAGTAAACTTTAAACTAGATTCTAGATCCACTAGATTCTACTTAATTTGGTGGACTTGGTAATGGTTAGATCTAGGGTCAGCAGTCAGTGGACAAGCAGCAGCAGAGCTTCAATTTCCATACTCAACATGTCATTAGCCTAGATTTAGATTCTAAACCTAGCTTCGCTCCAAAATCTAAATTGAAATCCTAGACAATGAAAAGAACTGGATTTGACTGGGCCAAGAGGCGAATGATGATCTAGAATCTAGATCTATCTACCAGCAATCCGAAGTACATAGTGTTGCAGTAACAACATAGCCAAGATGTGTAGGGGGAGATCCTGACCATGTCCATAATCCATGACATGCCAGCAGTGCATTTTTAAAGGGGGAAGGTGGTTTTAGTTTTAAAGGGTCGGGCCGTTGTTCGGCCTATCAGGATGGAAAAAAACAATTACCATTATTAAACTGCCGATTTGTAGTGGCCAAAAAGCCAGAGGTCACCTCGTAAGCATTCATCTCTTTCACAAATGAACAGAACAGAGGTAACACAGTGTGCAGTTGGGGAAACCCCCCATCCAACTTGTTAGCAGGAACGATGAATATCCTAATGGGCAATGGCAGCTTGGAAAATCAGGAAGCTCGCTCGTTCTGCCTTCTTATTTGCGGTAGGTCCACAGCCAAAACACTGGTTTGGATTTGTAGAATTCCAAAAATTGAAAAACACTTAGTGACCAACATGCACTTAAAACAACACCACAAAATTCCACCAAGGTCAGCTCATGATACGGTGGCTATTTGGAGAGGCACGTCATAACATGAAGGTTTGCCAGGGCGGCCATATTGAAAAGTAGTGCCTACAGAGATATGCTATTACGCCATTTACACTATATTTTTTCGTTCTTCCCAAGAATACGGGAGAAAATTTGCCGTTGTGGGCTATTATTTTTTTAAAAGCCAATAACTTTATCCAATAGACTACTTTTCTATAGAAAAATTAGTTTTTTACTTCGGACTACATAAGCTTGAGGACTCGTACACCTCAGTGAAAAATAAAGTGAAAACAATCCTAATGGAAGAACGCTGCATTGCATCAAGCAAAACTTGACGTTTAGGGAAAATTATAAATTTCTTTTTATAAGTGTTTTGCTCTGTTTTGCATTATTATGCACTACACTATTTCAAAGTTACAGTTGATTTAATTGCCTTTAGTTCATCTGCGTATCCCCCTTCAGTGTTATTACATGGAAAGTTTGTTATTGTCAATAACCATATTAGGCACTAAGCATGTATCAATGCTCCAAGTTAACCAATGAAAGGTTGCGAAAAAATATGTTGACAAACGCTATTTTATCTCCTTTTTTTTACTTTTAGTTTGTTTTGGTTGCTGACTGATAGCAATGACCGTTTTCCCTGAGTAAAATATAATTATTCGATTATGAATATGACACCGTTCCAAGTTTTTCAAGTTCACCTGAACGCGCGATCTCACAGGAACTTCGTTCCTGCAGCGTTGCTTGTCGATTACAATGTAATTTTAATTTTACTAGCTTATTGACGACACCTCCACCACCCCCGCCCATGTCGCTGCGTTAGCTTCTATTTCTATGGAACTCTGAACGGGTACTCTTGTGAAGAGGGAAAAACGAGTAGGCAAGTCTCTCACACATTATTCTCTGAATGTCAAAGAGTTGGCCCTCCTCATCGCCTTCGTAATCAGCTGACTGTTCGGACTGCGGCCAACTAGACACAAATTCCTACAATCGAAAGCCAAGAAACGTACGGGGATTCGCGGGTGTGCAACGATAACACAGCCTCGGCCTTAGTATAAGTTTTCATTCTTGATCTTGATCTCGATCTAGAATCTAGAAGAGATCTATCGACAGCCCACGTGCCGTCTAATAATTGTAAACTTCATAGCCTAGGCCTAGAGGTCATGAAGTCCTATTACTATTATAAGGCTTTAAAAATCGTGTTTGTTTTTTATAGTGCGGCAGAGAAAGAACAAGGCCAGAATCAGCTGCTGACTGAATACGGTATCTTGTTTAAATTTCTTCATACCTTGACCTTAGTTATCTCTTCCTCTTGCATTTCTCTCTCTCTCTCTCTCTCTCTCTCTCTCTCTCTCTCCCTCTCCCTCTCTCTCCCTCTCTCTCTAGCACTGTCTCCCTCCCTCTCTCTCTCTCTCTCACTTTCTTCCCCACCCCTCCCCGCTCCACACTCCCTCTTTCTCGCTATCCTCTGTTTCTCCTTCCTCGCTCTCTCTCTCACACACACACACACACACACACACACACACACACACACACACACACACACACACACACACAC
>JAUKPP010250081.1:0-22936 GCA_032273245.1 Phyllaplysia taylori
TTGATACATCTAGGTTACCCCAGTTTTTGCCCACCTAAGAATGCATAGGAATACACAGTAAAACACTAGATTCCCAATAGGCGAGCGAAAATTGGGGCAGAAGTGACATATACAGTGAGACTGGAATATAAATAGATTGTTGGGACCAGCAAAGTGTCCTCATTATTTTATACGAGGCCTCATTATAACTAAGGTGTTTAACGAAAGCAAAGAAGGGTGGGAATTTTCGTGTTCTGTCATTACAACTGAGGTCTCGTCACATCAGGGCTCGTTATCTACAAGTTCCACTGTATGACTTAGAGATCAAGAGATTGGCCCAATTAGAGTATAAGAGAATAATGATGCTCTTTCAGCAGACCAAATTTTATATACCATCGAAACTTGATACCGACGCCTGTGGTGTAATGGCTAGACAAAATAAGGATATGAACTGGAAAGTCCTGTGAGATCTCTGTGATTTTAAATGGATTCAACTGTATAGTTCTTTTAGCTTACAGAAGGAACCGCTTTTCTCACTCAGTGCAAGTAAGATAGATCCCTTTAGCAAATACAAACCCGGTACGGTATCTGATAAATCATTTGAATTTTTATCCTCCAAAGTGAAGTTTGTGCAATTTGGTTTTATAGGCTTGAGCTGCCCACACAGATGTTGGTGAATGTTTGTCAGTCATGTCGTCACAGAACTCAACTAAAGGTGCTTTTAGTGTTTACCTCATCATACATATTGCATGGAGTTGTAATCTTAAACAAGACTGTAATACCCCAGTGGGATAATTGTAACAGAGTGTATATTTTGTGTATTAGTGTTGTCTGTGTGTGTGGTTGGGGGGAGCGGGTACGTTTGTGGGCAATATGGGAAAGGATAATTGCTTTTACTGGAGTGTATCTACAATGTGGCGGCTATCTTAAGGTCGTGAGGTGGCATTAAAGAGGTTTTATCTGCCCGTTATATCCTGAGGAGTCGGAACCTTTTAGATGTCGCCCAGTGATGTGTATAGTGGGAGTACAAGGCATTGTATAGCTTGACAGATGTATAATGTCTTACAAAGTTGGTCTAGAAATGCTGCAACAGTGTGATTCGTCTGCTGAGTTTTCACTTGCGCTTTGTGTACATATGTGTGAATATTTAGGTACATATGCGTGGGAATTTTCTGTGTAATTCTCTCAACACGCCAGTCCACTATAAAAAAGAGTGAACTTGCACGTTGAGAGAATTACAACAATTTGTATGGAAGTTTATGTATATATGTGTGTATGCAAGCTTACGCACATATGTGTAGAAATTTGCATGCATTATATGTATGAAAGTTAACATACATATATGTACGTGGAAATTAATATGTGTATGTGGAAGTTAACATACATAATATGTATGTAGAAGTTTATGCACAGATATGTGCAAGTTTGACACATGTGTGCAGGTCCGCATGCATATAGTATAGTGTGAGGAAGTGGAAGATTATATATAAATACTGCGTAAAAGTTCACGTAAATATGTGTGGAAGTTTACTTGTTATCTTAGAAGAACAAGTCACGAATTTGTTGTCAAATCATTCACAAACTGATCTCAGTTGTTTAATCTTTCAGATGGAAGCTCCTTAACACCCCTTATGTTTTGTAGCACACAGCTCTTCATGTACAGGTCCCTTCATCTTTCAGTACGTCTGATCCCATTGTATGTACGATTGTCTGTATATATATGCGTGTGTGTGTTACACAGGACCCTTCATCTTTCAGTATGTGTGATTCCATTGTATGTACACCTGTGTAGGTCGCTTCATATTTCAAATCCCAATGTATGTGCGTATGTCTGTACATGTGAGCATGTATGTGTGGATACATATGGGCATGCATCTTGGAGATTTGTACAAATATAATGTATTTCTCCGCTCTTCATAGTCAGGAATGGGACAGAAAGCCAGAATTTGTGAAGGATGTTCGTTGCGGACAAAATAGCCAGCTGATTGCTAAATTGTGAAATCCTGTACTCAAGGGCTTTGTTTTCAACGTTGTACTATAGTTTTATCTGTTTCCCTTCATTTTAACATTGGTCCCCGATCGCTGGTTTGTGTTGTACTGTGCTTTTGTTGTGGTCTCTGTAGCAGACATTTGGCCATTTTACCTCTCGTGCTCGAGGTTTATTCATTTTTATGGTAATGTTCTCTAAGTATCTCAGTTGTCTACATCTCTTTGGTTTTGACTTGCATTTTTTCCACTGTCATTTCTCTGTTGGTCAGGGCTAGCTCTCAAATTGAATGAGGGTAGCTTTATTAGAGCTGGTGTCTCAATAGATAAGTAACTTGCCTGATGTAAAAGCATTGAGATTAAATTTCGCCAAGCCACTTTGGTGCATGTCACTCTATGGGGATTGTTTTAGACATACAACCACAGCTGCCCTGGTGTTCTTGTGGGTCTTTTTATACCGGAGAACAAACACACCCTGCTGCTGTTTCTACTTTTAGGGTTTGCTAAGTGAACATGTAAGTTGTTCCCAGAGGATAATTGAAATATATTACGCCGCTGTATTGAGAAAAGCTGGTCAGCCTAGGAATTTCCAGCAATTGTGAGTGGCTTTAGTCTAGCATGTGACTGAAAACAGCATTGTGCAGTTACCGTAGTGGGCACTCAGGTATTATCTGCTCCTACTTTTTCTAGCTACATGTATTACTTTTCGTCTTAATCCAATTCCAGGCTCTGACTTGACCTTACAGTGTCGATAGTACTGTAGATCCTCAACAAAAGCCTCTCTTTTGATGCAAGTATTCTAGTCAGCGATAGCTTGATGATGTTACTTCTTTCCATCACTAGGCAAGGTTACGTAGCCAGTAACCAGAGGGTTTGTTCCTTCTCATCTTAGTTTGCCTCTCTCTGTCCTTCTGTAACATTATAGATGGTTGGTGGGCACTAGGATACTCTGCTCCTTCTCCTTCTTTCTAAATGTTACTTTTCTTCTTTCTACTTCTTGGTGCTGAAAGGAACGTAGTGTTGATAATGGCATTAACCCAACAACACAAACATAGGCTACCTCTTCTGCTTGATTGGAAAGCATAATAACAGACTTGCCAACCCTCACAGTTTTGTCGTGAGTCTCACAAAGTTTACGACTATCTCCCACTCTCAGGGGACGTAAAACTGGTAACCAAACCAAATCCCACTCTCATGAAACAGATCAAAGTCTCATGATTTTTTTGTACTAGTTGTGCTGGGAAGGGCAAGACCTTGATGAACTTGATCTCATTCAGGGATTCTGACAATAAGTTGTTGCTGTTAGACTCAGAAGAGGAATGTTTTCATAGCACCATAGGTTAAGAGGCTGAATTGCTTGATACCACTTGTGTCCTGTGTATTGTGGAGCTCACTACTGATTATTTTTAGTTTTCAACCAACAATATTGGAGAAACATGGGGATAAAGTTGTACTGTCCTGCTGTGATTCATATCTCACGAAAAAGAGAAGAATCTCACTTTAAAAAAGTTTGAAGTCTCACAAAAACTGTTTTTTTTAGGTTTGGCAACTCTGTAATAATGTAATAGTTAACTATGCTTTAGCCTTTAAAACGGTAACAGCTCTTTTCTGTTCTGGAGAGAAGTGTAAGTTGTAGCCAGGTGTGGTGATTTTGCCCACCTGTTTAAGCTTGCAGCTTGTAGATGGAGTCTGGTTGTAGAGTGTAGAAGCGTCTGTGATTGATTGAACAGATTTTACTGTATGGATTGTTGTTTTTAGAGGAGATTTTTTAAGGTGCTGAGAAACTTTTCACATTACAGGACAATACGGGATGATGTTTTTAAAAGACATTTGAAAGAGCTTGATGAGGTCATATGTTCTTATTGTCGTCATGTCTTGTAGTTTCTTTTTATTGAGATAGTAGAAACAGACACACATGAAAAATTCTGAGGGACTTGGGATGTGCAAAGCCATCAGCTATACGCATATCAACACTTTCAAGTGTCTTTACCCAATGTGTTTCTTTCATAGAGAGACTGGCTGTTGTTGTGGGTTGCTGTTATCATTATCATGTGGAAACTGACAGTATTCAACACAGAATCAGAGGTGTAAAGTAAATTATATCACTTTTAGCGAAAATAGAATCTTTATCCAAATGATATGTGTTGAACTATATTGAGGATGTGTTGAGACACAAGAGTTTATGTGTCAAGTTGTATTTTTGTGGTAATATAAGGAGCATTTGTTGTCTGGAAGAGATTTTGGCTTGTACAGTAGATAAAACATACTCTCAGGACAGAAAAGGAAAGGTGTGTGTGTGTGCTCCGCTGTGCCAATGTGTGTGTTGGCATATTGCTGGTAGTTTTGCAAAGGGCTAAATAGAACAAAGATTATAATGGTTGAGCCGCCCCTCTGCGGAACCACCAGTGACATGTGCATGGCTAAATGCGTGAGTATGTGAGTTTCAGTCTTGTGTTAAAGGCTGTCCATGTTTGCATGTGAGTGTGTGCGTGCGTGAGTATGTGTTTGTATGTGTGCCTTGATAGATGTTCGAGAAGATGAGATCTTGTGTAGATTTCTGTATGAATCAATATGCTCCACTGAAAGTGTACTGAGAGTCCATGTGTATGTGATATTCAATATCTAGTAGGTTTTTATTTCAGTTGTGTTCCAAAAATGTTGAAATTCTCATGCCTGTGTTCATTGATACTACATCATGTAGTAATTGTTGTCATTTATTGCTGTTGTTGTTGTTGTTGTTGTTGATGCTGCTGGCTGTCCTGGTGAAGAGTAGATCTCCACTCGCACCATTTATCTCAGCTACGATGCCCAGCGACCACCCACTGTGTTTTGCTTCCTCCTGTGGTACAGTGTGTGTGTGTGTCAATACCACCACACCGCGATGACGCTCTGTCTGTATATTGGCTAAATTCTGTGCTACTCACCGTGTCCATAATTTTGTTCTGTGTGTGTACATTTGCTCTATTCTGTGCCACTTTATGTGACAACATGATGTGTTCTTGTCTGGACATTGGCTATTATTCTGTGCCATTGTGTGTGATCACATTCTTGTGCTTTCTTCAATAAAAAATCAACATGTTCATGTCAAATGTACAAACTATTGAGTTGCTTACTTTATTCCTTACAAATTTTTGTAACTTGTAATTACATGTAGCTTTAAACTTTTGCTAGTTCTCTAGCGTGGTTTCTTCCTTCTACTTCTTTCTAAATGTGGAAGTTGTCTTCCTTGCAAATTTATAGTCTTTAAATTTTAATTTCCCCCTGGCATACATTATGCTCCCATACATTAGGCTCACACTCTCTCTCCTGCTCTTTCAGTCTCTTCTTGCTTTCTCTCTCTCTCTCTCTCTATCTCTATCTATCTCTCTCTCTCTTATATCCGCCCACATGTACACACACTCGGGGTCTGTAGTAGAATGGTTAGGCTCTTTGCCTATCACGCAGAAGACCAGAGAGTTCGATACCACGTGTGGATGAGCCTCAGTATCTTTCTGCTGGGATTCATTCCTTTCAGTCAGTCCCGTTTGGCCCTGGCAGACAGGGGTGGAGTAGCCTGTCTCTTAATTGACCTTACAGTGTTACAAGGGACGTAAAGCTTGCAATCAAAACTAACCAAGCACACACACACAGACACACACACACACTAGCATACACACATACACTTTGAGATTAATTAATACAAATTTGACTTATTATTAAATATCTGCTGGACTTTGGACCAGATCGGCTGCTTACAATTCTTCCATCCTCCATTCTTCTTCTGAGCTTGCCTCATATTGGTAATTTAGTGGATAACTTGCAACACTAAAGTTATTATAATATTTGGTTTGGTAACTAGTTTTTCGTCCCTTGCAACACTGTAAGGCAATTTCAGAGACTGACTACTTCGCCCCTGCCTGTCAGGGCCTACCCGGCTGAGAGGGAGAAAATCCTAGCAGAAAAAGACGTGTCGTCCGCGCCTGGGATCGCACTCAGGTCTTCCGCATGACAGGAGAGGAGCCTAACTAGTAACTATTACACCACATTGCCAGTATTACAATAATCGATCTACATTGACATCTGTCTGTCTGTAGCAACCTGGCAGGATAGATTTACAACTGTATTCAAGCAAAAAGGCGGAAAAAGTATAGAAGAAATAGAACCTTCTCCCTCCTGCCTTCGAAGTAAAGAAAACGCCTATTGAGCTGTCGTCCTCGTGATTGGATATGATATACCCTGTAAGTGCAGGCTACTCGACCAGTGACAGGGGAAAGTGAGTGCGACTTTGCAGTAACGGTTCATCGATAGGCCTACCTGGAAATTTAGCATGGATAGGGCTATGTTGGAAGGTAGTGTAAGTGGTATTTCACTTCGGACGGATGTTGCATTCTAGGCTACCGATGCGCCTTTTTTCTAGCGCATGAACGAGCTGAAAAATATGAAGTAAGCCCAGTAAATAATTTACGTTTGTGGATGGATTATCCTATCAGCAACCTACACATTTTCATACAATGGAAAATAGGAGGGGTGGAGGAGGTATGTTGTTGTAGTTTCTTAGGTTGATTTTTTTAATACACTACTTACTCCATAATGCACCCTCGCTCGAATGCACCGCCGGCCTGGATAAAAATCTGTGCTGAAGCACACACATAATCTGAGAAAGTTAATTAAAACCAGGATGCTACAACCATTTAAAGTTTGAAGGAAATCTGTCGAGAAAAGTAAAATAAACTGAACATTAATAATGAGATTATTGAGATTTTGGAATTGATGTGTCAATTGACACAGCCATGTTGGAATTAATCAAAAATAAAGAAAAATGTCAGAAAGCAAATAGTAAAAATCCGCAAACAAAATAGTATTTCAGAACGCGTGGGGACAGAAATAATTCATTAAAAAAAATTAAAAATTTTGTGCTTTGAATTATACGATGGACAGTATAATCGATCTACGGCGTTTTTGTTGTCATAAACTGCTAGAACTATCATCGGCGATCACGACAGATTTCACATTGATATTGCAAGAAAAGTTATCTTTCATCATGGATGACACCGGTGATGACGATCTGTAAGTTGTTTTTGTTTCTTTTCTTGCCATTTTTGCAATGTTATCTGCAGTATGGTTTATTTTATTTGGCAACAGCATTTCTTGATAGTGATTATGCTGTCCATTTTTTCGATCAGTGCCTTACTTGAGATGGGGAGGTGTTCCTGTCCTAAGTAAGTCGCTAAGTCGTAAGTCCACTCGAGTCCAATTATTGCGATAGCCTACAGTCATTATCCATTTTTTTCATTAATTGATTTCAAAGTTAATATGATAGCAATATTGAAATGGGTTGTTGCTACTGTTAGTATGGATGTAATGCTGTCACATTTGGCATCAATGTTATTATTTCCTCAGGCACTCTGACTTGGAGACAGAGTTGGAATCTCTCCAGGCAATTTTCATCGATGAAATCACATTCAGCAGAAAACCAGAGTAAGTATTAGAATTTATCAGACCATATATTTGCACTTGTACAAGAAGATTACATTTTGCAGGAAACAGACGAGCAAGATACATCTAAGATGGCCTCTCTTTACTTATTAAGTATTTGCTGGTTACAGTATTTTTATGGAATCTATAGATTCATCTTCAAGACTGACTATAAAAAATCATGATTTTTTTTTGTCAGATTTAATTTTAAAGCTAATTCTATTGATTTGAAAGACAGTTTCTATTCTTGAATTTGAAGTAAAAATGGAATAATCAGGTCAGCTGTTTCAGATAAATCTCTACATATGCAACGATAGTAAATTTTTCTGCATTGCCACAAATTATGACAACAATATTGTGAGATTAGAGTAGAACAAAAATGACATGAACATGCCGTCAATTCCTCCTCACCTTAACCTTTCTTGCTGACCCAGTGGCTCTGTGGATGAGATTGAACTGACGCTGCATCCGTCCACGGGACATGACACAACCAAGCAGTACGTCTGTATGAAGCTGGTGTTCAGGCCACCTCCACAGGTCAGTGCATTCTACTATCTACAATTATGAGTAGGCTACATCCTTGTTGTTCCATTTATTTGTGTACCTTAGGAGTCAAAGGAAAACATGGTTGAACACTAGATTCCCATTAGGTGAGCGAGAAAATGGACATTGCGAAATTAGGAGCATAGTCGATGCTTACTGACCATAGTAGTAATAGTAGCTTGGGCCAAGGAGCTTATTCCTAGGGTGACATTAGCAAGTGACAAGGGTACATTTCGCTGCTGAAATGCTCTGAGCTCATAAGTTGACAATTTTTTAAATGTTCTATCGTTCACATTTTACTCTATTTAGCAACTTCCTTCTATCAACCAAATAAGTAATGAGCCGCCGACTACGTCAGATGCTAAAATTTTCATTTGACCTTATCACAAATTACCTTACTGATGTCTGTTGTGTAATGTTAAGGTTCTTTGTCTGTCATTCAGAAGACTCGAGTTCGAGCAAAAGAACAGACAAATGAGGGAGGAAGTGGGGATTTTGAAATAAAGGCTTTTAAATACGACCATTTTTCAAGACAAATTTAGATTCCCCGTTACTGTTGGCTTGAGCTTTTGGAGGCATCTCTAGCTGAGGGGTATTGCACCCGCCTGCAAATGAGGAGGTCCAGGGCTTGAATCCTATGATGTTCACCGGGATTTTTTTATAGTTTTCATAGGTCCAACCCCCATCTTATCGTAGAAGGACGTAAAATTTGGAGGTTCAGTCTCTTAAATGACCTTACAGTGTTGCAAGGGGCGTTAAAAAACAAAACCAAACCAAACTATTGGCATTGTCTTTGTGGGAGGCCATTGTAGGAAGTCAAATTGAGGACTGCATAGTGTAATGCATAATTGATATATACGGGTAATGTAGCTTAAGATTTGAAACTGGAAGTGCAGCATCACTTGCCACAAGCCCCATGGTATGTTTATGAGCACAATAAGAGAAAAAATCTACATCATACAATGATCTGAACTTTATTTCTGATAGGGCACCTTTATCACCCTCATGAGGTAACATTGATTTCAGTACAACGTCAAATCTTATCATTTGATAAAAATATCAATGAAGGCTGGTTAAACTGTACTTCTTTTCTTCATACAGGGTTTGATCCACTGTAGAGACATACTTGATTGTTAAAGTCAGTGATAAGTATGCCATATTGTGAAAATGAATTCTTTCCTTCTATTTTTTCAGTATCCAAATGAAGTTCCTGAACTGGAGATACGCAATCCTCGTGGTCTTGGAGAAGAAGAAATTGAAAGGTGAAAATCACATTTGTGCTTCTAGAACAGCTCTGTAATCCTTCATTACTGGAAAGAGTACATAATACAGTCGAACCTGTCTAAGAGGACCACCCATTATCGAGAAAAAAGTGGTCCATTTATACAGGTGGTCGTCTTGGAGAGGGATAATTTAAAGGACAAATGTAATTTGGGAGTCGATAGAAAGTGGTCGTTTGTGCAGGTGGTCGTCTTGAACAGGTGGTCACTTAAGCAGGTTCTACTGTATTCAGATGCATAAAGAGCACATGTCACTTGCTTGAAATAAAGCTCAGTGAATGTTACACAAATTTGTCCCCTGTCACTAAAGTGCGAGTACTTACCTGGGTAAAGCCAGCAAAAGATCTTGTCAGAATGTTAGTGCTTAAACATTTCTAAAATGGCAGCTTGAACTGTATACATGCCAGGAAGTTCAGATTGCTTAAGAATGGCTTTGATCTGCAGGGGTTATAGCTTATATAGTAAAGTGCACAAAGTTTGCTTTTGAACTGGGTTTGACGCCATACAAATTCTATTGATTTTACTATTATTTATCATTATTATAATTATTATTGCCTCATCATTTTCTTCTCAGTCTGGCACAAGACATGAAGCTCAAGGCCGAGGAATATAAAGGAGAGCCAGTGCTCTACACTCTCATTGAGGTTTGCAAATGATTTCATTGTCACCTCATGACTCTCAAAATTTGTAGTTGTTTCCAAAAAAACCTGTCCAAAGGTAGCATGTGGTTGTTTGTTGTTGCTTCTGATGATTTATTTTTATGGGATATTCACCCTACAATTAGTTTTAGCAGCCTAAAGAGCTATGGCAGCCTAGCTTTACCCTGAAGGTGGAGGAATGCCTTGAAAGTGGCCACTTGATACTGCTGGAGAAGAATGCAGTCTCAAGACCTCTCAAACCAGATGACTGCAAAGTGCAATGCAGTCATTGAGTAATTTACAGCCAATATCAGTTTAATACTTTGAAATGTTGTAGTGGTTGCGGGCATTGACTGAGATAGGCTCAACTAAGTCTTGTATGAGATACATAACATATTAAATAAATGAAGTCACTTTACACTTGTTTAGAGGGAAGAAATCATTGGTTGAGAGACATATTTGTATATATCTATGTAAAACATCAGAAAATATATAACATGGGCCAGCACTTTCATTTTCCTCAGGGAGGGTATATATACAGTCGACTCCACTTGTAGCGAAGTCGCTTGTAAAGATCTTCGGACGTAGCGATCTTTTTCCCTGGAACCGGCACCAATGTAACACAAACTCAGTAAAATTGGAACGGTTGTACTGAAATCACTACATCCGTCGTGACGGTTGTAGAGATGCGTATTCTTATCCCCGGGCCATATAGTTTATTGTAAAAATATTATAACGGTTTTAACGATGTTCCCCCGTGGCTGTATCAATGAACCCGATGATGTATTGTACCGTTAGACACATAGCGCGAGCGCAGTGAACACGGCTTGCCCTGCCTCTCTCACTTAGTCTCACGCCGCTTGCCTGAGTCACAATGCACTGTGCGTGTGGCAGTGACCAGTGGCGTGCGTGTAAAGCCTTTGTGTGCAAGGTGTGTACGATTCGGCTCTGACAGTATGGTGACAAGAGTAAAACGTGTCATGCTTTGCTTGAAGAGAAAAAATTATCTGATAGAGAAAAGAATGCTGCATCTGACTTCGGAATATCAGCAAATATTGTATCGGGCATAATGAAATTAAAAGAGGACTACAAGGAGGAGTGCAACAGTGGAGAAGTAGGCACACAGAAAAAAAAGAGCCGAGTACTGGGGTTATTTCCCTTCAACTTCCCATCCGATGGCTGTTGCGAACTTCGGATGTAGCGATCCTTTTTCTGGTCCCCCAACGACATCGCTACAAGTGTAGTCGACTGTAGTGAAGATGTTTCATAGTTTGTTAGTGTGCCTTTATCATTGAATTGTTTTAGAGTAACAGAATAGTATAGTAAGTTTGCAGACATCATGTGAATTATTTCATCATTAAATACATCAGCTTTTTATTTTCTCCCAGATGGCCCGGGATAGCCTGACAGAAGGCAACGTGCCTCATTGCCCTTGTGTGGTGTGTTTGGAACACTTTGACGCGTCGGACAGCTTCCACCGCACGGGCTGCTACCACTACTTCCACACACGCTGCCTTCACATGTACCTGGAGCACACGCGGGCTGTCATGGCTGAAGACAAGAAGAGACGGGAGGAAGAGGGAACCATTCATCATAATGTCTCTGCAGAGGAGAAGGTGCTTATTTTGTTGCTTGTGTAGGAAGAAATGGGTAGGAGAGGTGAAAGAAAAGAGTGAGGGTCGGGGTGTGGGTGGGGGCGCTGGTGATTTGCTACACCTATAGACGTGAAAATGAAGTATATAGGATAAAGAGAAAGACTGAGATACTAGGACTTTATAGAAGTGTTGTTTATATAGAGTGGTTTATGAAGTGCCCATCCAATTTTTAGAACCTGTTTTGTTCAGATTTTGCTTCACTATCAACATTTTAGGGTCATTTAAGTGCCTGGCAGTAGAAGAGTTGCTCCTAGACAAGGGCCGAAGTAGCAGACCACTAACCACCGGCTTCCTTATTTGAACAGAACGGGAATGGGAGATGTTGAAAAATAATTGTCACATTTTGTATTATGGGAGGGGTGTGACGGGTGGCCTTGCAGGCTAGAGGAAAATACATAGGTCTGCCGCCCACCTGCTGGAGGAGAATTTGGTCCAGTGGTGAAAGGTTACATATTTATACTGTCCGCATCTTGAGGTATTTATGTGACATTTTTTTGGGTATGTCGTCCCGTCCTATTTTCCTCTTTCCTTCCTTGCTTATTTTCTTTTACACCTTTTACGTTCCAGTCCTGCAAGATTTAGAGGCACTCAGTGGGAATAGGGAACCCTGACGACACCGATTTGATCTTATTGTGTTCAAGGTACAATAAAAATCTCTGACAAACAAAAGACACATTTTAGGGGTATGTTATACACAAATAAGTCATTTTTTCCCCTTTGATGTTGTTGGGGAGGAAATTCATACAAAGGGTCAGTCTATGGTAACAGTTCAGCTGTACTACATTGAAGGGTCACAAGTATATTTGCAAAACATTAGCACATTTGTCATGATCTTTTTACTTTCACTTTCCATGTACCAGAGTGAGGTGATTGTCTGCCCCTTGTGCCGAGAGCCGTTGGATGCAGAATCTTTGTCTGTGACGTTTGACTCGGCTACGAATGCGGAGGAGGAGAAGTTTGTTCCCAGCGAGGAGCTGAGGGAGCAGCAGCGTCACATGGCCCAGATATATGAGCGGCAGAAGGCCAAGGGAGGCATCATTGACCTGGAGGCGGAGAAAAACAAATATCTGGTCAACCCGGTGAGTGGACGCACGACACAGAGTAATACACCTAGATTGATATTGTAGGTGTGAGGATACTCTTTGCCCGTATAAAGTATGGCGGCCACTGAGCATGTGCAATAAAGCATTCAAAAGGGGCGATTTGTTTGGTTTGGTTACCAGTTTTACGTCCCCTGCAACACTCTAAGGTCATTTAAGAGACGGGCTACTTTGACCCTGCCTGTCAAGGCCAACCCGGACTGAGAGGGAAAAAATCCCAGCAGAAAAAATCCCAGATCGTCCGCGACCGGGATCTATCTAGGGTCTTCCTGCATGCAAGGCGAAGAGCCTAACCATTACACCGCAGCGCCGGTAAAAGGGGTGAAACTTGTGGCAAAATAGTAAAGTCCAAATAGAGATTTTTTCAAAACATAAATATGGAAGAGAAACTCTTTTGCCTATCTCCGAACTACTTTTTGCTAAAGCTCATAATGAGATTTACTTGACATCAAGATGGATTCTATGAAGCACGCTTTGCAGCTGCGCACCCACTCCTCTGTGAATCTCTATCACGCACACGACCTGTTGTTGCTCGGGTTTTGGGTTTTGTGTTATATTCACAGCGGTGCTATGAATCTGGAAATATAGAGTTCTTAAATTGTCACATTGTTAATTTTTAATGTATGAGTGGTTGTCACATTTCTTTTTATTTAATCAAAGTGGTCTTTGGTGGCGTGCTTACAGCGGTGCTATGAATCTGGAAATATAGAGTTCTTAAATTGTCAGTATTCTTAATTTGTAATGTATGCATGATTGTCACATTTCTTTTTATTTAATCAAAGTGGTCTTGATACAAGAAAAGTTAGATGTGGTTTGTAAGGTTTTAGTCCCAGGGTGTTTACTCCTTTGAATATTTCCTTTTCCATAATTTTCTCAGTAGTTTAGATCCTTGGCTGCTTTCAGACAGGGATTTTTTGTGATATCTTTCAGGACACAGTTGTGGTGATCCGAAGCATGACTCCGACAGAACCAGAGCGAGAGGCTCCGCCCTGTCAACAGAAGTCTTCTCAACGCAGCGAGCGGCGGGAGGCTACAGAAAAGGGAGGATCCTCGAGAAATGTTGATCGAAGAAGAAGGCATGAAGAAAACAAAGATGGCCGTCACAATGAGGAGAAGAGTTCTGCGAGACCGCGAGGAAGGGGACGAGGAGGCAAAAGTCAAGGTCAAGGCTATGATGCTGATGGAGACCGGGACTCTTGGAAAGGTCGAGGTTCTGATGGTGCCAGTGAGAGGAATTTTGGGAGAGGTCGAGGTAGAGGACGAGGTCGTGGAGGTCACCGTGAAGGACAAGGGTATCGTGGTGATAAAGATTCTGTCACTAGTGAAGGGCAGGCAAGGGCATCACATGGAAGAGGTTCCGATGTAGATCGTGGTTGTGAGGCAGGGGATGCCCGATTGTCTGCTCAAGGTGAAAGAAGTAAGGATGTGACTGGTGCGGAGGGGGAGGACAGAGAAAGAGGGGAGAGGCTCGGAGGAGAGAGTTCAAGGTCACATCGAAGAACTGATGGGCAAAATACACAAGTGCCTGATGATGACCATGTTCGATATGATGGACGCAATCCAGATGCAAGAGGTCATAGAAGGGGTCGAGGTCGCGGAGCTCAGTCAAGAGGTAGGCGTACTTTTGGTGAAGAAGATGACAGGTTGAGAGAAGGAGTGGGGTATCGTGAAGAGGATGGAAATAGGAGGAAAAGACAAGAGGCGAGAGATGGTGAAGGGTCAAGGTCTGACGCCAAAGGTGAAGGTGATGGAGAGAGAGATGGAGATAGAATGGCCAGTGGTGGGACGAGGAGAGAGGAGAAGCAGAGAGATGGTCAGTTTTCTTCTAACAATGGTCGAAGCAGTGGTGGTGGGCATTACAGTGGACGCAGTTATGGCCGTTCAAATGAAGACAGAGACAAAACTGACGGGACAAACGCCTCTGGTAGTTCCTCGAGTCGGACTAAAGACGGCGCATGTTCTGCTCCTTGTGATGAGTATGGGAGACCTTTGGACGATGGTGGCGGAGCGCGAGGTTACGGCCAACGTCGGGATGGTGAGAGGCCTTTGAGTGATGGGGCTCGAGGTTACGACAGGCGTGGTGAGGGTAGAGGTAGGCGGGGGCAGGGCTGGGGAGGCAGAGGTGGACATAGGGAGGAAGACAAAGATTACCATGGCAACCGGTCTAGCAGAGGTGAAGGTTATGAGAGGTCCCATGGTCGTGACCACCAACATCCGAGGCAGAACAGAGATGGGGCGAATGCTGGTTCTAGGAATAATCGACGTGATCAAGGGAGAGAAGGGGAGTCTCGCAGACATAATCCAGACCAGCGGAGGTCTCAAGGTCTGCGTCGGGAAGGTCACCCAGGCGGGGAACCTTCAGCAGAGGAAGAGGAAGACGAGGATGAACGAGTATCTCGAGATATTCAGAACTTGGAAATAAATCAACAGTGGAGACGTCTCAACTACGGTCACGAGAAATCTCTGCCGAAGAAGCCGCTGAGGTTTGGGGTCTATGATGATGATGACGAGGATGAACTACGCAATGGACACAACGAAGACAATAACACAAACTTTGATGATGAGGAGAACAATGTGGAGGAGACCATTGAGGCTTTATCTCGTTGCATTGACCCATCAGATTCGTGCTGGGAGGATGAGATCGACCCTTACGCCTTCGAGCGTCGCCACATCCATCGCAGGGACTGGGATAAATACTGCGAGTACAGAAAGCCGTACAATGAGGAGCTAGATCAGAAACTGAAGGACCGATTAGAGAGAGAGAAGGCATTAGTTGCAGAGGAGAGACGAATGAAAAATGAAGCAGAGAGGAAGAGAGCAGAGGCGGAGGAAAAAGCGAAGAACCCCACTCCAGTCAAGTCAATCTTGGACATGTTCAAGGAGAAAAAGATGCAGAAACAGGAAGTGGACAAGACGATAGACACAGGTGATGACCATCGTGTGTCTAATGATGTGAGTTTCAACAGTGTGTCGCAGCACACCAGAGTTGCAGAACCTGACAGTGGGAGGGAAGGAGTGGAGAGAGGGAAGGAGAAAGTGTTGAATGATGGTCAGCAGTTGAAGGATCTCCAATGGGTCGGGCAGTCTAGAGGAACGTCTGGGACTACTCGATATAGCTCTGGGCCAGGTTCATATGCTGGTCTCTCACACGGCAAAGGCCGCAGGACAGAAGAGGATTCCGGCATGGACGCTTGGTCAAGACGCGCGGAGAAGGAGAAAAAGAAACAGGACAGCAGATCTCACAGAGAGGCAGATAGCCAAAGTGGTGGACGTTACAATGGAACTTCTGGTGGCTATAATGATCGATGTGCTGAGCTTGGTAACCGTTCAGTGGCTGTTGATAAGCCTAGGAGTTACACTGGCTCATCATATGATGGTGCTAGTGCTGGCAACTCTTGCTATGATGAGATGGAAGATTGGGACTCGGAGTGCACTGATATCCGTAATGATGTGCACCAACCGGCTGAGATAAGGGAGGAAACGAGTGCTGGACAGGTAGCGAACGATCTTATGTTTGGGCAAACACATGCCACGGACAAAACTGTGCCTGTGTCCGTGACAAAAGAAGTGCCCACACGTGGTTTAGAGATACCTCCGACAGCCCCACTCTCTCACAAAACTTCTTTGTCTCACACTGAAGATGTGCTTAAGTCTTTCAACCAAAAGAAACCGCCAGGCCAAAAGTTTAAGAAAGCCAAAGCTCTAGACTTCACCAAAGGCAGAAATCAGCTGACGGAGTCACAGAAATCCACTCCTAGACCACCCCCAGGCTTTGCTAACCCAAACCCGTCTTCGACATTTGTTGGAACATCAGAGAATACTTCAACACCCGCAAGTTACAGCTGTGGTACTGGTACTTTAATATCTCCTGAATGGACCCAACCGCTCAACGCTTTAATCGTTTCCAACGGGATCTCCGCTGATGCCTTATCCTTACAACTGCAGGGCACCACGATGCCCCCGTGCCCTCAGGCTGTAATAGGTCTGATCAACCCCCAACTCCCCGCCCAGTTCCTGTCATCCTCTGCCCTGACACCTAACTTTGACCTTCACAGCCTCCATCTTCTCCAGGCACAAGCTGGTGTTCTGACTCAGGTTGAGGAGAACAACGTGATACAGACAGACAGTTGTGAACTCAGTCAGTCCTAGCTCAGGCTTTTTATGTGTGTGGACAAGAGAGTGTTGAGCTGTGGACTGTGTCGATGATATCACATACTATAGGAACTGACACTTGCTAACTTAATTACTACCCATCTTGGCTGAAGAATGCATGCTCAAAGGCTGGCCAATTAACAACAATAACAGCTACCCATCATATCATATGATGCTTAGGGAAGCAGCAAAGGATCTTCAGCTCTCTCTGTGTAGGTTCATCTTAACCAGCGACCCACAAGAGTGGTTTCAGGACTATGTTTCTGCCTTGACTGTGTGTTGCCAGGTCATCCTTGGTCTACCCCTTCTTTCGACATCATTCAGGTGTCCGGTGCCGGGCAGTTTGACGAGTCTGGCCCAATTCTCATCTCCATCTTCTCCTTGTTATCATGCTGTATCATGCAACCCAGTAGTTTGCGAGATATGCACTTTTTGTTCTAATGTATTCTTACCGCTTTGTGAAAAAATTTTTAAAACCATTATCTCAAAAGTGTCTATATATGTCAGTTACAGTAGTAGGTGATATCATCCAGAGCTTAAGAAGTTACTCTATGGGGTGAATTGTTTCTAGCATTTTAATGTGTTTTGTTGTTCTCTGGGAGTCGTCACTCCCTACATTCTCAG
This sequence comes from Phyllaplysia taylori, assembly GCA_032273245.1. Taxonomy (NCBI): domain Eukaryota; kingdom Metazoa; phylum Mollusca; class Gastropoda; order Aplysiida; family Aplysiidae; genus Phyllaplysia; species Phyllaplysia taylori. The sequence goes on from JAUKPP010250081.1 coordinate 17,412, forward strand.
GATGTTTCAATGCAATCTGGATGTATCTGGTTCAGAAAGCTTTGTAATATATACAGGGTGTCTATAAAGCTACTATATAGATATTGATTGTTAAGCAATATCAAGATTTGACTAAAGACATTCAGCAAAACCTCGTTATACCTACCAACCATCCTGCCATTAGATAGCTGGCGTTATAGTAACTTTTATAGAGAGAACGGCGGTACTACGAGAGTAGAACAAGGGAGGCTATACACATATTGGACAACATGATGAGCTAATTTATATCCGCCTCTCCGCACGGCCACAGAGATGCGGGGAGAGAGGGAGAGCTTATTACATGTATCAACACACTGGTGGAACTTGGGCTAAGTGAGGCATAATGGAAAGTGGATTTTGTATTACGTCAATGGTTTGGAGCTGGCGGTATAATGGACATTATTTACTATGTTTACTTAAGATATGTACCCCATGAAGAATACTGACGGATGGCTGTACAAAGAGTTTTTATACGGTAACCAAACTGTGCCACGGGGAAAAGCAGGTGGTATGTGGGCGGTTAAGCAGGGGAGGGGGGGGGGGTATGATGAGGTTTCACTGAACTCATTACATTATAGCAGTCAGTTTCTTTTTCTTCAGTAAATGATAAATAGCTCATTTCAGTATAATGTTAGCGGAGCACTAACAACATTGATTCAGGCCTGCAGACATTTTACTTGCAGTTCTAGCCAGTAGAATAACTTTGACTTAAGCCTCCTTGTTTCTCGGGGAAGAAATGAAACGGCCACAACATCCCTCCTCCAATGAACAGGATCCAAATTTGATTCATGGATGTTTTTTTTTATGCGCCTGTTTCACCGTGTTAGCTTCAGTGTTACAGTGTAGTAACTTGATGGACACCCTGTGTAGTGTATAGAACGCTTGTATTTCAGCTTGCCATGTTGTGCCTGATGTGAAAGAACTGTCTGTCACAGGCAGATTATCTAATACTTTACTCAACTCACTGATGTATGTAGCCTTTGGCCACAGGGAATCCAGCTCTATTTTTTTTACTCTTATTGATTTTATTATCCATAGCAAATTGCATTGAAATGATTGTCAAGAGGAGAGTCTTGTCTAGTGTTTTGCTGTGTGTGAATGAGGCAAAAAACAGAATGTCTGGTGATTCCTTTATTTTACATCAATTGTGTTGCAAGACAGGAAAACCCTTAAAGGGAACATTGGTCCTAATATATTTCCAATTTTTGTGAAAAGACATTAATTTTTTTAGCATTCTGCTTTATATTTGAAGCTTCTATCACACTTGAAAGGAAAGCTATGATTATATTTTATTAACCATTGAGTTTGAAAATTTAGACAAATTGCCTATTATTAACTAAAAAATATTAGGTTGCAATTCTATTTTAATGTTCCACACAGAAACAAAGGCTCAAGAAACAAGACTGTCCAAATTATGTACACAAATCACAACAAATAATTTCTCATCTGCACATGAAGGATTTCAACATCAGTTTACATAAAGAAATTATTGACTTTTAATGAGCCAAGCATAAATACTGGCAACGTAACACTTTTATCAGATTTTCCTGTGTGTCTCACATGATATGTTCATTGTTTGTATTGTTTGTATAGGATTTTTTGGCTTCATCGACGCTATGTGGTCGTGTCAGCAACATGATATGTTGAGATCAAACAACATTTTATATTGCTCATGCTGCTGTTTTAACTCATTTGAAGAATCATGTAGATGCTAGTATCAGGAGGTTTAAATGAAAAATCTGATAAACGCTATAGAGAGATCATTCCTATCCAACACTATCAAGGTTTCAACAAAGTCTTTTCCACTTTCACTAAGAAGCAATGTGTTTAGCCTTGTCCCACCCAAATTTTGTTTGCTTTTATGAATTCATACCACATACCTTGGATAGAATGGGAAGTGTAATTTGATTATCTTTTTCTTTCCCTTGCAAGTCAATGAATGTATGAGAATATATGACATGTTTGTTTACTGGTAATGTGGCAGTGTGTCAAATGTAAAACTATGAAAAGACATTTCCCAATGGGTAAATAGGCAATGTCTTTCACAAATGTACAGTAGAACCTCATTATACTGCCAACCACGAGACCATTAGAAAGCTGGCGTCACTGGCATTATAGAAAGAATGGTGGCGCAATGAGAGAACAAGGGAGGCTATAACACATGTTTGACAACATGATGAGCTGATTTATGCAGTTACCCCCCCTTGCGCCTTTCTGTGTGCATGGACCCACTGGCTTAACGTAGGCTTTGCCAAGTGAGGCATAAGTGAGAGTGGATTTTATGTTACTTCATTGGTTTGGACCTGGTGGTATAACGAGCATTCTTTACTATGTTTACTTAAGATATGTATCTCGTGAAGTACTAGAGGATGGCGGTGCAAAGAGATATTTCACAGTTTTTATACAGCAAACAAACCATACCACAGCAAAGCGCATGGAATATATGGGAATGGTGGTAAAAGGGGGGGGGGGGGGGGGGGGTATGACGAGGTTTCGCTGTATTATGTACAGTTCAGCTTCAGGATTAGTGTCACAAAAAGGCAGAGTTTGCAGGTGTTCATATTGCTAGGAAAAATTAATGGCTCTGAACCCATCCTGTCGGAGATGGACGTAAAATTCAGAGGTTCCGCCTCGTAAATGACCTTACAGAGTTGCATGGGGTGTTAACCAAACAAAACCAAACCTAAGAAATATTAAAAATGAAAAAGATAAAATTGCTATGGTGGGATAGTATAAGACACTACTATTGTCCAGTGAGGAAACTTGACAGTCTCTGAGCATGCTGTCACAGAGCAGATTACTTGTGTACATATCTCTGCCTGCTGGTGATATACAGGGTGAGTTTTTTATTGATCGATTCTAAACTGAAATAACTCTAAAACGGTAAGAGATAAAAGTAGACTGCTTTCTGCACAGCATTCTCTGACCATTTAAGTTTTGTCTGGGACACTTGATAAGATTATGGTGATAGAGACAGCTTTTTAAAAAGGAGTAAACGGAACAAGGCCCTTTTTAGATCATGGCGTCAAAAGAGTGCACTGGTATACCAAACAGAAGGATTGCTAGAAAGCATCACACACCAATAAAAAGATCGTTAAAACTTTTTTTCTAAAAAGGAATAATGTCCACAAAGTTCTGACTTCATATTTCACGAAAAAGAATTTTGTGTTTTATTGTTTGAGATTAGAAAGCGATTGATGTCTTCTGGTGATATCGAATTTTTCATTGATCGGGCACCATGCACTTTGCAAATCCAGTTCTTACTATCTTTGTTCTCATCGCAATTAACATAACCAGTTTCTACCAAATTTTGATACCAAGTTCTGACTGAATTTTAGATGGTGCTTTTCTTGCTGTGCAGAGTTGGAATTTCCTCAGGGCTGCAGGCACGCGATCTGCTTTGCAAATGCACAAGATGCACTAGTATAGCCAAGATTAGCGGCATTTCTGTGCTCTTCGGCATCTGTTCGCGCAAACTGGCGCTGTCGCGCAACGAGTTCTTGGATTCGTTTGTTTTTGGTACCAGAAAAAACTTTAATGGATGAGGGTTAATCGATAGAAAACACAATGTTTCTATCATGTACCGTCTTTTGGTTATTAAAGTTTAGAATCGATCAATATAAAAAAAAACCCACCCTGTAGCCTACATTGTACAGGTACATACACAAACTTTCTCTCTCTCTCTCTTTCTCTCTCTCTCTCTTTCTTTCTTTCTCTGACTCTCTTTCTGCCTCTCTCTGTGTTTGCGTCTATGTTGTTGTTTTCGGTTTTATGCCCCTTTCAACACTCTAAGGTCACTTAGTGGAGGAGTACTTTTACCCTGCCTGTCAGAGCTAACAAGGGCTAACAGGGCTAAGAAGGACACTCCATCCCAGAAGAGAAAGAGATCTAAACGATTAAAAAAACTGACCCTGTGTGGCCATCAAAGTGCTCTCTTCTACGTGATAGAAAACTAGACTAACCATTACACGACATACGCCTGTGCATTTCTTGAATTCGGGCCCCGTGTTAAGCTTTTATGTGTCTCTGTCTACATAAAAGAAACGGATCATCTTCTTTTTATTATACATAGCTGGGATGAGAGGCTTACCTACAACAAACATACATTACAAGTGTATTAGTATTAGACTGGAGAATAATAAATGTGAATACATGTATGTAGTGTGTGTGGTATTAAAAAAAATTGACAGTGAATATGTGTTTATGTGAAATTGACGTGCAGTTTCGGACTTCATGTACATATATGAATATGAATGTATGTACAATGTGCACTTCAAGGGAGTTTTCTATGATGTGATCTATTCCCAAGGAGTGCAGATTACCAATGCATGTCATGCATTTTGTATTCAACTTATGCAAAGTCTCTCTATCTGTGAGACATCTCGCTTTGATTTGAAAAATTGCTCTGAATAAAAAAGAGATACATTAATTTTTTGTTTCTTTATGATTAAGATTCCAAGATAAGACACTTACTTACTCACCTACCACCACTACCCATCGTGCCATGGGCGCTTAGGGCAGCGACAAAGGATCTCCAGCTCTGTTTGTCTTGGGCCATCTTAGTCAACGTCCCCCAAGAGTGATTCCGGGACTTCATCTCGGACTCTACCGTGATTCGTCAGGTCATCTAAGGTCTGCCCCTCTTACGACGTCCTTAAGGTGTCCAGTGGAGGGCAGTCTTTGATGTGGTTTTTGGTTTTAACATCGAAAGCAACACAGTAAGTGTAAGGTCACTTAAAAGCGAGCTACTTCGACTCTGCCTATAAAGCTAACCCGTGCTGGGATGGGCCCAGTCCCACCAGAAAGACTGAGATACTAATACTCGATCAAATTTTAATAAACTAACCCACGAGAGGTTCCAACTCATGTCCTCTGGGGATCGAACTCACATCGTCTTCGTGATAGGCGAATTGCCTAGCCATTATTATACCACAGACAGAGACGGACGAGAACCATAGATAGATAACATGGCCCTCTTGATCATGGTTTGGTTTTGGTTTAACGCCTCCATGCAACACTGTAAGGTCATCTACGAGGCGAGACCTCCGAGTTTTACGTCCATTTCCGATAGGACGGGCCTCTTAATCTGTCAGTGCCAAAGAGAACCGAGGAAATAAGGAAATACCCGTTTTATTTTCTCTTCTACCCTGTTTCCCTTTGGAATCTGCTGTAACAGAGTTTATTGCTCTTGTACCACAAACCATGGTCAGGCTTCCACTGCACGTATTGTTGAGTATTTGCATCATTGATAAGAGAGAAAAGACCCGCGCTGTGGTGTAATGGTTATTAGTATTAGGCTCTTCGTCTGCGAAAACCCGAGATCAATCCCGAGCGTGGACGATCTCGGTTTTGGAAGTGAAAAAAAGAGAGATTCTGCATCAGAAATGTTAAATGCCCTGCACTGGCATCCAGTTGAAAAAAGAATCAAATAATAAGTTTCCACCATGATATTTGTGTTGAAAAGAGGAAGTTTGAATAGTTCGTAACTCTTTGGTGGTGGTGGGGGG
>JAUKPP010250082.1:0-12782 GCA_032273245.1 Phyllaplysia taylori
AACAGGTTTCCGTTTTATACAGAGACAAAATAAAGGAATTTATCAAGGGGGGAGCGGGAAGATTCCGTTTTAGAGAGGTTTCCGTAAAGGCAGGTTGGACTGTAATTGTAAAGAAATTGTTTAAATAGGTGATTTTTTTTTTTTCGTGAATTTTGTGTCGATACTCATGCGCATTCCTATTTTTTTTTCCAAAATTCCGAATTATGGTTGGAAAAATACAGATTTTGGGTGCTAAGAGGGTGGCAGGTCTGATACTGTTTTTTAGTGACTCAATTTTTTTTGCTGTGTCTTTTTTTTTCTTTACAGTATTGATCTTGAGCTTCTGAGCACGAGCATAGACGTGGAGAGGAACCCGCAGGCGAAGGCTGAGCTGGAAAAACTGCACAGACTGACGCAGACTGTCGCTGAGGAGAACACAGTGGAGGAGGACGATGAGGCAGAGGTGAGGAGGTCCTGGGTTCGAATCTGGGGAGGTTCTTCAGGAGTTTTTTGTAGTTTTTATATGCTCCAACCCCTGTCTTATCGGAGATGGATGTAAAATTTGGAGGTCCCGCCTTATAAATGACCGTACAGTGTTGCATGGGGAGTTGAACGCAAACCAAAGTAGAGGTGAGGGATATGCTTGATTCTGTGAGGGAAACTCGACAAAAGGGGTTTGATGGGCGTTCCGTGATCTAAAAGTGGTTTAGAACCTTAGCAATTCTAGCAGATAGAAGACAGCAGGGATTCAAAGTGTGAATATTGGGATTGGATTAGTGTAGTTACTGCTGTATGCTTTGAGCTGATTTTAACGATGATTATGATGTTGATTGTATTGCACAACAGTTTGGTTACCAGTTCTACGCCCCTTGCAACACTGTAAGGTCATTTCAGAGACAGGCTACTTCCCTGGCTGAGAGGGAAAATCCCAGCAGAAAAAACCACAGGTCGTCCGTATGTGGGATTGAACTAAGGTCTTCGGCATCACAGGGAGGGCCTAATCATTACACCACAGCGCCGGTCAACGGGGTAAAATCTGATACATATGTAACATATGTATCATATTATGTTACTTCGTATTTCAGTGTTCCTGTCTTGTCGTAGGTGGGTCAGCGCAAGGTGTAGAAAGTTGTTACGTTGAAGAAGCGGCACTTTATTCTTGAGTCTATAAAGCATTGCTGTGCTATGAATGGGTTGTACGGGTCTTTTTCCTACCGGTATATAAGCATGAAGCAACTGGAAGTTAGAATTTGGGCAGTATATATTGACAGATTTATGCAAGTGTTCTAAAGATGAACTTATAAAAAAAAATTTCATCTATAATAAAGAAATTTAATTAACTAAACTTCTTTGTCTTGACAAGGGTAAAGAAGACGAGGATCAGAAGGATGATGAGGATCTTGGCAGTGATGAGGTAAGTATTTATCTTGTGACATTCCTTCTGCAATGTATGGACACATTTAGTGTGCATTTAGAGGAAAAAATTTAAGCTTTACTTCTCTTTTTCAGTTCCACACATTGTGGATTTTTTGTTTTTATGAATAACGAGGTAAAAAAATAAAGGAATCATTGATGTATTGCGTGCAAGATAAATTCCAAACCACAAAGCGAATGTCTGAAATTTTCAATTCGATATGCTATCCATTCACTGTTGTAATCAGGTTAATATTTATTATTCAGTGCAAAGCAATACAACATTCATACGATGTTTCAGGAGGGTCAGAAGGCATCAGAGTCCCGAGCATACCAGCAGGAGCACGCCTTGCGTCAGGCCGAGCTGCACAGACAGCTAAGCGAGATCACGCGCAGTCTGAACAGCAAGCAGGCGCTGGCGGACAAGATGACTGAGATTGACACCATGAAGGCCAAATATGACGAGATGACCAGGGAGTGGGAGGCCAAGACGCTGCAGCTGGAGAGAGAGAAGGAGGAGCTCACGCACACACTAGCAGACACTCAAATGAACGCGAATGCTATGAAGTGAGTTGTGCAGACTTTAATTTACTTTGATTTAATTCACATACTCTAGATCTGTCACAGTGTTGTGTATGGAAAATCGAGTGAGTTTGAGTTGGTTAATTCTAGGTGCTGAAGATCCTGGGAATCTCTTTAGGAGTGAATTTTAACAGCCAAGATGATTAAACTTCAGACTGCTTTGATCAGAGTCGTTCCTCTGTATGCTTTCAGAGCTGTCCCAAATTTGTTGCCCCACCCAGTGACATGTATGTATTTGATCTCTTATTGGGGAAACAGCCTGTTCGGCGCTCTTTTGCAGTTTTACAGAGTGCCAAAAGCTTGCTTGTTTAAATGGTTCCAACTTTTCATTTTCTTCAAAAGTACCAGTAAGGCACTTTCTTATCCCATCACTTTCAAAACAGTTCTTCCTAGTTCCAAGGTTGTTGATCTGAGACATGGATCTATTCTTCATCTTACAACTAAATTTACTGATCTGTTGGGGGTGTTCTCATGTGGTCTGCCCCTCCTATTTTATTCACAGTCTGATTTTTTCTTTTGTTAATTTGACTGTTCTAAAATAACCTTACAGTGTCGATAGGCTGTAAAACCGCATTACAATAAGTGTCTTTTTCTATTTCATGGGGTGACAGCTCAACTGTCGTTAGTAAATTTTTTGGTGAAAATCACTTTTTAAAAAATATTTCGTAGCATTGGCATGGGGTGCTATCTTGTAAAAAATCTGAGTCTGGTGATGTATGAAACACGGACAGCGGTCGAATTCCATACTATTGTATCTTGATAGCACAGAGAATCATTTTTTTGCCTCTGCTGTAAAGTGTAAAGTTGGAGAAACCAAGTTACAATAGTTTAGCTGCCACTCCGCAATTTGCTCTTGGCACTGAAAAGACTTTATAGTGTCAACAGTGCTGTAGAACTTGGCCAAAACTTATCTCTTTTCTTGCTTTCCACCTTCAGAGTGTCAGAGCAGCGCCGCAAGCGTCTGAAGGAACTGGAGCAGCAAATGTCCCAGCTGAAAAAGAAGATGGCAGAGCAGACACGCATCGTCAAGATGAAGGAGAGCTCAGACAAACAAGTGTCGCGACTCAATGTCGAGATACAGGTGAGCAAACACGAACTTCAGGACAAGCTAAACACGCATGAGATTAATTGGTCGCTTCTAAGCACTAGTGGACTAACTCTATTCTTTAACATGTGTCTGGTTAGTCTAGTTTTATTTAAAAGCGATCAATTCTCAGTGGTCTTTTAAACATTTTTTCATTATAATTCACCTTGTAACATGTTTTTTCATGTGTTTTGAATAAATAGTAGGTGTTGGAGTGCATTTTATCTGTAACAGTACAAAATGGTGGCCCTTATTCCAAAGCTTGAAATTTTTGTGGTTTAGCTGTGTCATCCTTGAGTTTTTTCAGTAGAGACAATATATATAGGCCTACTCATGTGCAAAAATAACTTGACACTTGGTTTTCAGCCTGTATCTTTGCTTTTCGTCTGAACTGCAGCACAAAACTACATCTTAAGAAAGTAAAATCATCCTTCTACATGTCTGCCAAATTTCATTGAAATCTGTTGGTATTTGTGAGTTATAAGAGTTTTACAAAAGCAAGTAGAAATTTTTGCGTAGGAAACATCACAAAAAAAACACACTAGTTGGTAACGAGTGTGTCCACTAAAGCACTAAAATACACACCCACTCATCTCCTCATAGAATTAAATTTATTGAGGTATCAATGTTCGCTTGAGTTAGGTCATTCCAGGTTGGTTGAATTCCATTCATTAGCCTATGGCGGTTTTCTTCGGTTAAAGTACTAGGTCTGAGTGTTTAAGAACAAAAGAAACACGTCAACAACAGGCAAAAAAAAATCAAAGATTTGGACAAACTGATAATTTGGTATGGTAGCCTACAAAGAACTTTGATCCATTTATCATGGTGTATTTCGTCGAACACTGATCCATCCCACATAATTTGTCTTCTACTAAGAAGTGGGTCAAACTTGTTTAAATTCATTGCAAGTTCATGTTGTAAGTGTTACTTCAGTAATGACAACCCCAAAGAGGTATACTCGGATGTAGCCAGATGATTCTACTTTTTTAAGATGTAAGTTTTGCGCTGGAGTTCAGACGCAAAGCAAAGATACAGGTTGAAAATCAAATGTCAAGTTACTTTTGCACATGAGTATATATATTTTTTTTTAAAAATATGTTTGCAAGTTTACAAAGTCTGCCTATGCCTGGTTTGGTTTGGTTACCAGTTTTACATCCCCTGCAATAGAGACAGGCTACTTCAACCTAACCATTACACCACAGCACAGGTATCTGTATCTGATAGAGATTCTGATGTGTGCCGTGTTTCTTTCCTGTAGTCCCTGAAGCATAACCGGGTGAGGCTGATGAAACAGATGAAGGGGGAGACATCCAGCTTCCAAAAATGGAAACGAGAGAAGGACAAGGAAGTGATGAAACTGCAGCAGAAGGTAAACATTTAGAGATTTTGAAAACCGTGGGTTGTTTGTTTTACTTCTTGCTGTCTGCCTGCCTTTTTCTCTCTTTCTTTCTCTCTCTTTCTCTCTCTCTCTCTCTCTTCACCCCCCCCCCCCCCTTTTTTTTTCCCTCTTTCTATCGTCTCCCTTTCTTTCTTTCTCTCTCTCTCTCTCTTTCCCTCTTTCTCTTTCTATCTTCTCTTTCTCTTTTTGTCTCCCCCTTTATATCCCTCCCTCCCTGCCATTGTCCATCAAGTCACTCATTGACACTCATTCATCTTATGAAGGTTCCTGCAGCCTCCTTGAATTCTAGATGTCCTTGAAAACTCCTTGAATTCGAGGAACCTCCTTGAAAACTCCCTGAATTTCGCAGAATCAGACATGAACAAAATGTTTATGCGGAAAATCAAAAGCAAGATTCCTTTCTGACAGGTGTAGGCCTATTGGAAATAGGCCTTCGGAATGCAAAGTATCCATGAATTTTTAAAATTTCTCCTTGAATTTTGTCTTGAGTTCATGGCAGGACCCTGTCTTATGTGTGGTTGACGGACACTTTTGTGCAGTCTGTCCTTTCCTCCTAAGTATTTCTATCGTTCCAATTTATTTCTTGCTGACAAAATGATTTTGCAGTATTAATTTGTGCAAAACAACACAGCAAACATTCGTTTTGATCACTTTCACACAAAAACTTTATAATCGTTAGGTCGTTGAATGTTATTACAAAGATGGACTGTTTTTACCAATGTTTTCTATAGTTGCTCTGATTTCTTTAGTAGAAGACGTCTTGAATCTTGATGCAACTGCTCCACCTGCTCTAGTTTTGTTTAATTGGTACATGATTTGATATGCACATAGATTTATTGACGGTAAGTTGTTGCTCTGTGTAGTTTTGTGTATTCTTTTACATTCTGTATACTCTGAGATGGTGGCTGGTCGGAGTCCTCTCATGTGTGGTCCACTCCTGCTACTTCTTTCTATGTGCTTCTATTATCCTAATCTATTTCCTGGCACTAAAATAACAGAATACGCTCAATAGTGCAGTAAAACCATAATGGACCAAATAAACAGCGGGTGGTTGGTGGGTGCTCTGGTGTGGTCTGCTCCTTCTTCTTTCTATGTGCTGCTATTGGCCTACTCTACTTCCTGGCGCTAAAATGACCTTACAGTGGCTATAGTGCCATAAAACCTTGCCAAATAGAAGGTGGAGAGAAGGTGCACTTGTCTTTCTGCCACCTTTTTTCATTTTTTTACCTTGTGCTTTTTTTTTTTTATCACTAACGGAAAAATGAATATTTGATGACGTTTTACAGGATCGGAAACGAGACTTTGAAGTCCAGAGGCTGAAGAAGGACTTTGAGAAACAACAAGTCGTGCAGAAAAGGAAAACAGCTGAGGTTAGTGTCAAATACATAAGTACCGGCGCTGTGGTGTAATGGTTAGGCTCTTCGCCTTGCATGTGGAAGACTCTGGTTCGATCCTCGATCGTGGGCGATCTGGGATTTTTTCCCTCTCAGCCCGGGTTGGCCCTGACAGGCAGGGTCAAAGTAGCCCATCTCTTAAATGACCTTACAGTTTTGCAGGGGAGGTAAAACTGGTAACCAAACCAAACCAAATACATAAGTCCTTCTTTTTGGCCACTGCTTCTTTTTTTGGAAACTTTGGCATACACCGTGTCCAGCATTTTTTGTCAAGGTGGCTGCTCCAAACAGGGGGGTTCGGGGTTTGAATTAGGTTGTGAATAATTACAGTACTTTATAATTAGCAATTTTGCTAGGTTGCATCATTGTGTAAAGGGTCCAAAATGCCCCTACATTTCTAGGGGACCAGCAAAAAGTATGGTGTTGGCAAAGAATCATAATTTCCTTATTAATGGACCAATTGTCTTGAGATTTGGAAATGCAGTGGAGCCTGCTAATTCAATAGCAACAAAATGTTGAGCACATCCCCTCCCCTCTCCAAATTTTTTTTTATTTCAAAACATTCCACTGTAACTAACTTGGTCAGGAACTGAGGCATTGTTAGAAGAAAAGGAAAAACCAAGAAAAACGCCCAAAGTCAAACATCTCCTTCCTCTTGTCATCTGTTTGCCTACCTTTAACACCCCCCCCCCCCCCCCCCCCCCAGAAGAAAAACCCCAACAAACAAATATTTTGATATTTTGATAGATCTTATTCATCTGACCTGCCCAACTGCCCAAGACAACCACCTTTCTAAGACATCCACTTTTCATCTCTCGGCAATGAGTTGTCATCTTGGGGAAGGTTCGACTGAAGTATTATTGAATGCTTTTTCCAATGATAAAAGTTGAAAATAGCACATGTGCAATACAGTAATATTACAATAGTGAGCTAAGTATAATCAGTGTTATTCCTTGTGGTGACAATGTTGTGTGCCTTACTCAACAGGCTGTTGCTGCAAACAAGAGGTTGAGAGATGCCCTGGACAAGCAAAAAGTGGTTGAAAATGAAAGGACGAGGAAACTTGAGAAGGATGACTCCACCAGCATCGGGGACCGAGTCAGGGTGAGTCGTGCTTGCCACTTGTGTAGAGGATTTCTGCTTTCCCTTTCTTCCTTTGATGTGTGTCATCTTGTTCTTTATTGTGTTATTTAGCTTGAGGTCATCGTGTTGTTTATTCTCATATTTAGTTTGTCATTATCACAGGCCGGATCAAGACAGGAATCACCTTGAAAATTTGTCATACCTCTAGTTACGAAACCTATCACATTCATTAAAGAAAGTCAATATCTACTGCGCTTTGTTTTAAGTTGGTAAGATTAGTAATTGCTATTCAAATTTCACAGGAAACCCAATCTTTTTCCATGTAAAATATGTGTGAAGTTGTCTTTTGTGTTTGAAAAGGCATTTCCATATTTGCTTGCCTAATAGATCAGATCCAAATTGGGGTAGTGTTGAACTTAGTAGCTTTCATGGCTCCTGAGCACATGGTATTGGGGGGTGGACAGGATATCAGAGGTCTATCTCTGCCTCAAATTACCTTTAAGTGTTACAAAAGGTAGAAATGTTCAACCAAAATTAGAATGCTAACATTGAATTTCCAAATGAATCATTTATGTCACTAACTTGTATTTGGCAATCCTCAGAAATGGTTGAGCCATGAGCTTGATGTGAAAGTGAGTATGCGAGAGACCCAATACCACCTAGCTGCGCTCATGAACAACAGGAAGGAGCTGACGGAACAACTGAGACGACTGAAAGACCAGCTTGAGGGAGGACCCCTGCAACAGGTCAGCTCATGGACCACCATTGCTAGAATATTGATTTGATTCTCTCTGGGTATAGAAAAATGCCTGTACAGTAACCTAGGATTGACATGTGGTTTTCCAATCAGTCTTGTGTGTCAATGCAGTGCTTCTCTTACACTGGTCCTCACTCTTAACCACCGGCGCTGTGGTGTAATGGTTAGGCTCTTCGCCTATCATGCGAGAAGACCCTAGATCGATCTCCTGTCACGGACGATTTGTTTTTTTTTCTGCTGGGATTTTTTCCCTCTCAGTCCGGGTTGGCCCTGACAGGCAGGGTCGAAGTTAGTAGCCCGTCTCTTAAATGACCTTACAGTGTTGCAGGGAACGTAAAACTGGTAACAAACAATCTCTTATGGATTTGATTCTCTCCTGGTATAGAAAAATGCCTGTACAGTAACATAGGATTGACATGTGGTTTTCATATCAGTCTTGTGTGTCAATGCAGTGCTTCTCTTACACTGGTCCTCACTCTTAACTGTACAGAATTATGATATTTTGTCCTTGCCTGGTAAAATAAGGCTTGCCAACCGCCCCGATTTGTACGGGAATATCCCGAAGTCACCGAAAGGGATTGATTGTCCCGAAAAATGCCGCGCGCCATGAAAAGTTAATAATTGTAGCAGTCTAAAAAACAAAACATTCAAAGCAACCTAATATTTGTACATTGTTGAGTGACTATTGGTGAGTAGACAAAATATGTGTAGGCTTACTTACTGCTTTAAACTGATTATGTATTACATGTACATCACTGAATTAAAAAAACAACAACTATCACATGCCTCCCCACGATCAGCGCCAGGGTGCTGGATTGTCTTGAATTTGTTTTCTGAAAAGTTGGCAAGCCTGCAAAATGTTGTCATAGACGGGAACAGCACACAGTTTTGGTGTTGGTGCTGAAACGAACCCACGGAGCTGATGGTGCGGTAAAACCCCTACCAACCAAACAAAACCAAACCAAACAGTTTTGGCTTGGATTTGTTGTCCTTGCTGTGCAGTGTGCTAGTTTTCCACATTCTTCAGTACATGTCTTCATCCAGATATTACAGCTGGATGCTTTGGTCTGGTAGCGTTTTTTACTCTTTTTGGTTTTCAATTTTACGTCCCCTGCAACACTAGTCATTTAAGAGACAAGCTACTTCGACCCTGCCTGTCAGGACCAACTCGAGCTGAGAGGGAAAAATCCCAGAAAAACAACCATCCCCCTTCCCCGATTCTATTGTTCATGCTTTGGATCAAACTGGAGTCTTGCCGAGTCTTGCGCATGACAGGCGAAAAGCCTAACCATTACACCGCAACACCGGTAGTTTTTTCTAACCTCTTCTATGTCCTGCTCATCATTGTTATATTATTTGTCTGACACTAGAAGGGCCTTACAATTTTGAGACTGCTGAAGGAGCAAACAAACTAAAGTGCCACAAACTTTTCAGCGCATTTGAAAGAAATGACTGCAATATTTCCACTTGTAGTTTACCATGTCTTTCTTCTAGGTACATCCACTGGAAGTACTGTTAATTTTAAATATTAGTACCTGGTTAGGTCCATAGCCTAAATCTTTTTGTTCAAAATCATTGAGAAATCATTTTGAGTCAAGTGTTTTGCCATATGATATTCTTTCAATGGCGCGTTACCCAGGTTTTTAAATGTTTTTTTTAATTTGTTGGTACATTTACATTGAGTTTGTATTTAAATATGATTGCAGGTGGCGTCAATGGCCAAGTGGTTAGGCTGCTGGACTCGCAATCCTACCGAAAAGTGGGGTTGGGGGTTTTAATCCCTGCTAGGGCCTGACGTTGTGTCCTTGGGAAAGGCTTTTTACATAAATTTCCTTACTTGGCCCAAGTGGTAATGGGTAACTCGGTCGCTGCTCTTGGGGCGACCAGCAGTGGTGTTTTGTGTGAACGATTATTTGCTTGTATTTGTATCACCATTGTAAAACAAATTTCCTGTTGGGGACCATTAAAGTACTACAATGTATTTATTTATTTATTTTTTCTGACAGAAATTCTCCTGGCTTGGTGAGAATGGAGACAAAGATGAGATCAGCTTTGAGGAAAAGGAACTCCAGAAACAGATTACGTCAATAGAACTGGAGATAGAACTGATGTAAGTGTGCTATTCAGTGCGTTTGGGAATAGAACTATGTTGGTATGCATTGGGAAATAAAACTGTGTGGGTATACAAATGAGTGTGCGCTATGGAAGAACTGGAAATAGAAATGATGTGAGACTGCCATTATACACTTATTTCACACAGTTTTTTTTATTTACAAGACAGATGTAGACGATTGTTTCACGCTGACCAACAATAGTTGCTGAGATTGCGCTCAAATTTACAGCAAGTCTGTAATTATTTAAAACCCCCATTGTCTCCTTCGTGCTTGAATTTTTAATGAGATGCATTGTCGGTTGTTAAACTCTAACTGACCAATGAAAATCCAGCAAATTAGTATCAACTCAGTTCGAGGATTACAATTCTTTATAACTAGAAATAAAAATAGTATAGTGTGGGTGCTATTTTAGAGATGGAAATAGAAACCCTCTCATGTAGAGTTCGTATTATTGTGTGTATTCTCATTGATGATTTACTTAAATGCATTCAATCTATTATTGCTTCTCTGGGCTTCTTTGTGATCAATGTTGAAAATATCAAGTGAGGTGGAAGTTTGTTA
Organism: Phyllaplysia taylori; assembly: GCA_032273245.1. NCBI lineage: Eukaryota > Metazoa > Mollusca > Gastropoda > Aplysiida > Aplysiidae > Phyllaplysia > Phyllaplysia taylori. The sequence continues at coordinate 10,367 of JAUKPP010250082.1, forward strand.
TGTCGTGACAAGTGTGGTAATTTTTTCCTTTATATAATTCTCTTTAACATGGGTCTTAATACTCGTAGGTATGCCTTTATGGACCAAAAGTAAAGGAGTGTTTGGCAGGTTTTGTGATTTGGTTTACTCCTCCTACTTGTTTTTATTTACGGCTACTGTCTTTACATTCCTTTTTGGCAATGATGTGACTTTACGGAGTTGATAATGCTTTAAAACATAAAAACTACATATAAATTATATACAAGTATATGAAATTTTTGTTTCAGCAATGTGCACATTGAAGAGCTGCAGCAGAAGATTGTTGAAGCTGACCAGGGTAAGTATACGGAATGATCGTTTGTGTCTCGGCACCAGGTTTATTATGATGGTGTTGAATATATAAATTATACACTAAGAATAAGGATTAGTAATAACGGATTAATCCTACATTAAAAAAATTCCCCAATGTTCCTTTTTTTCTGTATAGAAAATGTTCAGGTAAAAATGTGGTAGATATTATAAAGCAGCGGTTCCCAAACTTTTTCATTCCGCGACCCACTTTTGTAGGCCAAAACAATCGGCGACCCCCCTAAATAAAAAAAATATCGTGAATCTGTCAGTTTTAGGCTAGAAATTAGTCAAATCATGGACCCTTCGCGACCCCCCGAGATAACCGTCGCGACCCCTGGGGTCGCGACCCACAGTTTGGGAACCACTGTTCTAAAGGCTCTTGCAAATATTGACCTAGAAGGCACCTATATTTTACTGCTTTTTAAGCTCTGTGGATCCCCTAGTCTGTACAGTAGAGCGCCGTTAATCCGACACAGTCCGTCCCCGGGAAAAGTGTTGGATTATCGAGTTTATCGGATCTGCCATAGTTCGACCCCATGTAACCCTATACAGTGGAACTTCCCGATAACGACCTCTCTGAATAGCGACATTCTCTGGATAAGGACATCAGCCTCTGGTCCCGATTTTTTAACTATATATAACATTAGTAATAAAAGCGTCTAAACAGTAACATACATTCTAGTAAATCTCTGCATAACGACATCGAGGTTGCAACTGTTGACGATTGACCCCGTGTCTTGGCCAATAATTTGCCGTTTTCCCCGTCCTAGGCAGTTCAGTGAACGGGTGAGCCGCAAGGCGAATTGGCCGCGCTGCGCCCCGTAAACTTTTGTGATCGGTTGTGATGCGTTGCTTTCGGGTGGGCTTAAATATTGAGCAATTTTCTTTCGTATGTGAATCGCCAAATCATCTCCGGTACGTTTTTAAAAAGGGAAAAGGAAGCACTTCAAAATGGCGTTTGTTTCGATCAGATCGGTGCGGTAGATCCGGAGATATTTCCTTTTAAAAAAAATGTAATTTTCAGAAGCCGATAAAATAAAAACTTGTGGATATGCACTTTTCAAACTTGGAAGGCAGACAGATCATCCATTTATCATCGATAGACGTTCTAATCGTTCAGATTGATGTTGACTCGCAGATATGGTGCTTCGCACAAAAATGCATACAACGGCCGAAGCGTCAATTCGGTAGGCCGGCGATCGGGCGCCACCAGTTCCTCCCCCGCTCCCCCCAGTGGTGGCGCTTACTCATCGCTTAGATTCGGCATCGCATTTTTCGCGCTGAAAACACATTTTTACGTATCAGTGACTCGCGGGACACAACCAGCACAACACATTGTTTCATTGAAGGATTTACCACACCCCAATGTCCGCCATCTTGGAAATTTCTAAGTAACGACATTTCCGAATAACGACATAATTTTTCGGTCCCGAGCGATGTTGTTATTGGGAAGTTCCACTGTAGTATGATTTAACGCTTTGATTTCATTCAGTTTTGCCATCTTTTGATCTTTTTATTAAAATATCATAATTAGTAGGCTATGTGTACATGCAGTAACAAACGCCGAGTAATCTTCGCATAAATTTTCTGAATGTTGGGACTATAATACACAGTATTGCGAAGGGGGTGAAGAAGTTGTAGATGGCTTCTCTTGTTTGCTTATGGGCATCTGGCCTGCCATAACAGTATATCAGGCTCTACAATGTCGGAAGTGGCTACGAGGAGTCCAAGGGTAGTGGTCAAGCTTGGTTCTGATCGTCTGCTATTTTACGAGCTCTTGCCCCACTGTGATGAGATTCTACGTAACAGCGTTACATATGGTTTTCAGGGCCTCATCTTTTCTTTGTGTGGCGACCTTTATAGTGTAACAGGTCGTACCTGCCCAAGAATCTCAAAATTCATGTCGGATTATTGAGCAGTTTTTTCTATATAATTATCATATTTGTCCCCTCTTAACCAATGTCGGAGTCGGAACAGCGAATTGTCGGATTATTGGCGCTCTACTGTACATATGAGCAATTCCAGAAACCTGACCTTTTTCAGATAGACCTTTTTAAAATTGATAGTGAAGAAAAATCTTGCACCT
>JAUKPP010250115.1:0-12777 GCA_032273245.1 Phyllaplysia taylori
CTTAGTAACGACATTTCTGAATAACGACATAATTTCACGGTCCCGAGCGATGTCGTTATTGGGAAGTTCCACTGTATATAAAACGCTTCATTCAAATCATTATCATTATTGTCATAATTTCATATTAAAATGACCATTTTAATCTAACTCAAATGATTTAGTTCTATTTTGTTTTTGTTGGTATTACACTCCTTGTAACACTAACAGTGCTGTGGTGTAATTGATTATAGGCTCTTCGATCCCGCATGTGGCGAATATCTGTGTTTTTTCTGCTTGGGATTTTTTTTTGGTCCTGGTTTGGGTTGGCCCTGACAGGCAAATTAAAAGAACTTACAATATTGCAGGGGAATGTGAAACTGGTAAACAAACCTAACCAAAACTGCAAGGTAATGTTATAGTATAGGTTGGCTACTTTGACCCTGCTTGTCAGCGCCAACCTGGGTTTGAGATGGAAGCAAAATCCTAACAGTAACAGAGAGACATACACAGTTGAATCTGCTTAAGGGACCACCTGCACAAACGACCACTTTCCATCGACTCCCAAACTACATTATGCATATATATACATGTATCATGATGTATTATTCATCTCCAAAATGACCATTTTTTTCTCTATTGGGTGGTTGTCTTAGACAGGTTTGACTGTACAGTCAAACCTGTCTAAGACGGCCACACAATATTATAGAGAGAAAAAGTGGTCGCTTTAGACAGGTGGTCGTCTTGGAGAGGGACATTACATGTACCGGTATAAGAAATGTAATTTGGGAGTTGATGGAAAGAGGTGGTTTGTTCAGGTGGTAGCTTAAGCAGGTTCAACTGTAGTAGATATTATGTAGGCACACGTATTCTAATATGGGGTTCTAGCACCTGTCTTCTGTGTGATATATATGAGATTGAGAAGGGCCTACAATTACACAACAGACGCAGTTTCTTTTTTGTATGGAATAGGTGTACAGACAAACCTTGAAACATAGTGCAGTTCATGTGTGCATGAAACTGAAACCGCACTTAAATTTAAATACCTAACATGACGTTGTACAACTAGACCTGTAGTGGGAAAAAAAAGTGTATCAGATGACCTTGGCATAGAAGTAGAAGCCCTATACTATATATAGATCATGTAGGCCTACTACATGTCATGTACATCAAAGGTTAAACTGTTCAGGACGGGTCCTTCAAAATGTTCTTGCACTGCCATTAACTGTAATTTAACTGGGTCCTGTGATTATCCCTTAAGATAGAAAAACCACTTTTCTCTACCAAGTATGTTGCCATTATCATTCCACAATTGCCCGAGTCATTTTTTGGTAATTGCACATTTTTGTCTCTTTGATTGAGAATGAGATCCCTGAGCCCATTCTTTATTCGATCAGAAATATATTCTCTCACGTATCTCACGTACATCATACATGTGCAGTACGCGTGTACGTATTTTTAATATATTTTGTTTGTGTAAATAAAATTGTTTTCGTTTAGTTTTTCATACAATAAATGACTTGAGTAATAATGGAATGACAGTGGTGACCAAAATGCAATTAGAATTCATTTAGACAAATTTTAATCTCCAAGGAGATTGGTAGCCTATATAATATAAATCTATGTAGGCCTATATATATATGCGTACAAACTTACAAAGTTTTGTGCAGTATCTTTGAAGATAATAGGCTACATAGCCAACATGTATAGACTTCTTCCAAGATGAGTTGATACGGTATATATTATATATATATAGAATGTAAAGTAGCAAAATTTGCACCATGTGTCACGACCACTTGAAGTACAGTACACTAGTAGTAGGCCTACACTTAGTCTAAATGGATACAATGCAAACCATCATTCTACTGCTCTGTTTAGTATCAGTTCACATTATACCGGTTTTCTTAAAACTTTTGTACCGACTCATACTTTTCTAGCTGAATTCAGTCAGAAATTCAAAAGCATGCCACCACATAAACATTTGGTTTGGTTACCAGTTTTACGTCCCCTGCAACACTGTAAGGCCCTGCCTGTCAGGGCCATCCCGGGCTGAGAGGGAAAACATCCTAGTAGAAAAAAACCCAGATCGTCCGCGATCGGGGATCGAACCAGGGTCTTCCGCATGCAAGGCGAAGTCATAAACATTTGAAAAGTGTAAAAAACGGGTGCTTTAATTTGATGTCTCTTGCAACACTGTAAGTAAGGTCATTTATGAGATGGGCTACTTTGACCCAGCCTGTTAATGTTATGGCCAACTTGGGCTGAGAGTGAGAGGGACAGATCCCAACAAGAAAACCCAGATGCGATTGAACGAGGCACCACAATTTTGCTTGGTTGCATTTTTGCCTTTCCATATATGGCAGAATGCTATAGAGATTGTTACACACATTACTTATTCATGAAGATCTAACAGAAACACTGGTACAGTTTGTTTCCATTTGTCTCAAACGAATTATATTTTTCTGATTTCTAGAAATTCTTTAAAAAAGATTAATAAAAATAAAAATGACAAAGCAGTGAATTTTCTAAACGTTCTGGGTTAATGATAAATTAGAATCAATACAATCACTATATAGTTGTTGTTTCCCTTTGACCATCTTTCGTTCGAAAGGCTCCATCTGCTTCCGCAGCAAATCCATCAAAATACCGGTACAGCAAACTCGGGTATTTTGAAAAAAACACAAAAAACGAATTAGATTATAATTTTACATGTTGTTCCGTCCAACTTTTTTCTTCTTCTATTTTTCTAATTTCAGTTGCAGTAGGCCTATTTTTTTAATCAAGTGAAAATGAAAGCTGGGATAAGCAGATTCTGCCTTCATCTGCCAAAAACAACAAATACAAATGAAGACTGAGCACAAGGAAACGTCGAAGTCAAAAGTAAAGTCACAAATGAAATACATGATGTAAACTTAAAATGCCCGACCATGACGAGCTGTGGGCAACAAAGTACTCTAAGGGAGGTAACAAATAAATTCATAAATATGAATATAGTTGTTGTTTCCCTTTGACGACCTTTCAATCGAAACGAAGCACTTGATTCCTCGGGCTTTCTGTCCAGGTCAGATCAAATTCTCCGCAAAATCACACTGCACAGAGACGATGTTTATGATTTTATGAGTTTGGGTCTCTAGGCAGGAATCTTCAATTCAGGGAGTTGTCATCTTTTCAAACTTTGTGTTGCAGAAATCTTCAGATGGGAAATATATACATGTACATGTATTTTCTACCCCCCTCCCCCCATTGTTTTTTTTTCTTCTGCTGTCGCAATAATCTTTCTTCTGGGTTGTGCACGAAGCAAGCATACAAAATGTAGTGTCCTTGTCAACCCAGGTTAGCACTGGCAGGCAGGGCTGGCTGAAGTAACATGCCTCTTGAAAACCCTTACAGTGCTGCAAGAAGCATTCGAAAAAAACAAAAAGAAAGAAAAAAACAGCAACTTTTGGCACACTTAATTTGATATTTGGTTTTGATTTTACATCCCTTGCAACACTAGATGCAGAGACAGGCTACTTTGGCCCAGCCTGTCACTGGATAGCAATAGTGGCCAACCCAGGATGAGAGTGCCACTGTTTAAGCAGAACGGAGATATTCGATCAAACGTGCCCCATGTGGGCCTCGAACTCACACCCTCTACGTGGAAGGTCAAGGACCTAACCATTAAATCACAACTGGTCTTCTTGATGTTTGGTTTGGTTTCTTGCAACACTGTAAGGTCATATGAGAGACAGGCTACTTCGACCCTGCCTGTATGAGCCAACCCAGGCTGTGAGGGATGAATGCCAGTAGAAGATAGAGAGCCTTACCATTTCGGCACAGACGCTGATCTTCTTGATTTGATTCAAGTTGTAGTTTGGTTACTTGGTTGAGGCTCTACGGCATTAATTATTAACACTGTTAACGCCTGGCGCGAGACTCAGACAATAAGAACTCTTGGAATTGGCAGAAAAAGGAGCAGACGAGACCAGAGCGTCTGCCAACGAAATGAATCGAAATCTAGAAAGAGTAGTCTTTAAGATTTAACCTGTCCACCAACCCGTGTCAGTTTACTATTGCAACTGGGTTGGAGTGAGAGATACAGGTCAGCATCCCATGTGTGGCAGCATGAACAGGAATAGTCCTTCACACAAAACATGCTGGAAACCTTCGAATCAAACATTTTTGTTTTTTGTTTTATGGCACTAGGACACAGTAAGGTCATTTTAGCACCAGAAAATAGCCTAGGATAATACCAGGTGACCAACAAAACTTTTAATCCAAGGAAATTGTCATAAAATCTGTAAAATAAAATACACCTAGCTCATTAAGTGTGGCTAAGAGTAAGTTTCAGCAAAATATGAATTCTTTTCATGAAGTTATGTTGCAACAAGCCCCATGCCTTCCACCTAGATTGACGCACAAGCATAGAAATGCTCTACAATGTATCTCATTCTGAAACAGTCTTTGAGCATATTGATAAAAATATGGCCCTGTCTGTCTTGGTATCAAATGGTTCATTCTCCAACCAGTCCAGGGTTTGTTTTGTTTCTATCATCCGACCATTGAAAATGCTCCACACAAGAGAGTTTAAATTAAGGGATTAAGGTTGTAACTATAATATAATCAGGCCACTGATGATTGTCTCATCAAAGATCTCTATGCTTGTCTTCACATTATGGCCAAATGTTTGGATAAAACAAATCACATACAGTTTCAGTCATCGACATTCATGGCTATTCTCAGGGCCACCTGGATCTAGCTCGATGCTCTAACGATCTACAGTGATCTCCTAGAGAATTGTTTTCCACTGAAATGTCTACTCTACAGCTGCAAGGTTCTTGTCACCACACACTTTCACATTTTTGGCCCTCCTGGTTGCTCTGAGCCAAATTCTTAAAATCTGGCCACCACTTTCAGTTTCAGTGTGATTATATGACTTGGTTTTGATTTGTTACCAGTTTTACGCCCCCTGCAACACTGTAAGGTCATTTAAGTGGTCAACCCGGGCAGGGAGAGAAAATATCCCAGCAGAAAAAACCCCAGATTGTCCATGCTTGGGATTGAACCTTCTGCATGATTGACAGGCGGAGAGCCTAACCATTACACCACAGCGCCGGTGTATGACTTGGAATTTCATTACTTTTAAAGTTGTCAACTTCAAACCTCATTGAAAACGAAAGTAGGGTTCGGTTTTGACATCTATATATTTTTGAACATGATCCCCGCATAAACTGGTTTCTTCAATGTTTAACATCTTTCCCAACAGCCATACTTGCAAGTTCTCAATCTACATTATGACAAAAATCAAAATGCGAAGGGTTAAGGTAGATTCTGTTAAATGTCAGTGGATTTTGGAGCATACACACGAAAGCAATCATAATTTCTTTTGGTTAACAATTTTGCTGGTTACCTGGTAATAACACTTAGATAGATAGAAGAAGCAGACCACACCAAAGCAGCCACAAACAACAGTTAAAACAGACATCACCTCTCAACAAACAACAATAAAGACAAGCCAATTTTGAAGATACCTATAGATGTATTTTTTTTTCCTCTCTCTTTTGCTGATGCATTTGATCAGCAAAAAAACACCACATTCACAAAACATTTGACCATAAACTGTGAACATTGAGCAACACAACACAGTACAATTGGACTAAGCTTGGCTGAGCATTGGTCCAGGAATTATAACATCACAAACTACAAGGAAAACACTAATGATTATCATAAATATTTTGAATTCTATGCGCAATAGTAATTTTTAAACCAATTCTCTATCTTTCTGAAAAAGGAAAACATGGGGCGTACCGTATTAATAATCAAATTCCTTTATCTGAATTTTTTCCGATTTTTTTGTAACAATACAAACAGAAAACGCATGTTCAATATATGTTTTGTCGACCTATGTAGAAAACAATACCACAAATTCACAATGAAATCCAGATACAATGTAAATATCATCAGCATTTAAATGATGAAGATGTCTCTGATGTTCTTACAGTAATATTATCTGATAAACAATAGCATGGCAAGCTTGAAGGTATGGTTAAAGTTTGATGAAATCACATACGTGTCCTTATAACATACACACACAGGAATGAACAGCAGCAAACCATGTCCTTATCTTTCCTATTGTCCATCTCAGTACACCAGAAGGGAAGTCGTCCCTTTAGCCTCTTCCTTCCTCAACCTTCAGTGTGACAAACTCTCTGTCACAACATCTCTCCCAACAGGAGCATAAAACACAAGTTCAAAGTGAAATGAGCAAAACATGAAGCTTGCATGGCATACTTCCTTCACAACTACCACTGGATCGTCGTCACAGAAACATAGTACACAAAAAAAGACCAACAGATCAGGGAGCCATAAAAAAAAAAGAAATTCAACTCAAGACATAAAGTCGCACAAAATGTTGGAAGACCTGGGTGCTGAGTACTCCGAGTGGGTGCGACCCTTGTCAAGCCTGAGTGTGGCCATAGCCTGCAGGGTGCCCAAGGCAAACACAAAGAAACAAAAATTCATCCTCGTTCAACAAAAACAGCTAATGGTGTAGGCTGATAATGAATCAGGTGGGAATGGTGATTGGCGAAGATGAGACATGATAGTGTGAGATTCACCATGGTCTAAAGCATGTGTCTCTCCATTCAATGAAGGAAATGTTGGTTGCAATAATTACCATCTACTGAACAAATTCAAAATGGTGGAGGACAAAAGCAATGTTAAATAAAAAAACTTCTCATACACATCTGGATAACACAGGGCGACACTTTTGGCCTGAAGACTTCATGAAATTCATCCAGCCTTTCCCGTTTGCAATCATTGTGGCATCCCGTATAGGATCTGTAAACATACAACAAATCATGTGATGATAGTCCAACTGAGGTAGAAACACTGAAGAAACCATAACCACTGTGTGTACCAAGCTACAATTGCTGTAAATTGTTAAGACAGCACTGTTCAGAGTCTACACTGCCATGCAATTCTTTTTTATCTCTGTCTGCAACTTCCCTTAGGAAACGAAACGCCAGTGACATCATTCAAAAGTTGTGCCTACAAAGACATTGAATCCCTTCCCATATTTATACCACTGGCCTGGAGCAATGAATGGTATATTAATTGTAGATCACCAAATAGCTGGTTCATTTACATACTATGTAGCAAGCTGGATGCATCTCTCTTGAATACATTAGCCAAACAATGAGTGGCCAAGACTTTTGGGAAAGTCATAAAGCACACCTTACCACAGGGCGTTTAATGGTTTCAGTGAATCAAAATTAAAATGCAAAGAAAAACAGCCCTGATGCATGGGGAGAAACAAGGCAAATAAAACATGGCTGGTCCTAAAATTGCTACAGAACATACAAAAACAACAAAAAACAATTCATTCTAGTTCTACAGTGGTAAAAAAAACCCACCACGTAGTGTCCATGTGATACATTGTACGCAGGATGCAAGGCTAAGAAAAATCGACCATACTGACCATTACTTACATCTTGACCCAGCTAATCTACACAAAGCAATTTTTTGTGGAGCAAACTAAGAGTTATGACAACATGACAGATGAATGATATAACAGTGGAATTATTGGACTGACAGCAACACCACCCTCCCCCCCTCACTCCTTTAGAGACACATAAAAGATTGTGAATTTTACTTGTGCTTCCCATCATCAAAATTCTCTGGACTTTGCTTTCTTTACAGGCCAAAAAAGAAATCCGCCTCATGAACAACAAGGTAATGATCTTGATTCAGAGCCGACATAGCGGGTTACATTAGGCTACATTCCTCTCCACCCTGCAAAGTCACCAGGACGCCATCAAGTAAATTTGCTATGGTCCTCACCTCACAGTTATATATAGACAAGAAAAATCAAGCAAGAAAAACCACATTTACACACATTAAGCAGCAGTTGTCGCAAAAACCTAGCATGTTTAAATTGCACAAATGTATGACTCCAAAGAGGTTTTCTGCTCCTAATTGTGAACATGGTTTCATAAGTACAAGAAGTACTAGATGAAAAAAAAACCCAAACTAAAATTGCACAATTCTGTTTCAATTTTTTGTTTACTTTTCTATAATGTACGAAGAAAAAAAAAAAAGAAATCATGATCTAATACATTTGATCAACTTCTAGCATACATAAAAGTACTTATTTCCTCAAAACCCACATTTATTTTAACAAAGATAAACCCTTCTCTCCGAGCAATGCCATGATCCAGGAAGCTAGCACAAAGTTGTGTTTATTGCACAGCCCAATAGAGTGATGAGGACAATCCCAGCCATTCCCGACACACCTGAACACAGTCAGGTGACCAGACTTGCTCAGACCAAGCTTTCCTTGACAACAAATAACCATCTCAACAACAGGGCAAATAAAACCTCATCACAAGCACTCTCCACATTAATGTTTTTATGCCAGTAGGAAACTGGACCCTTTTCACAATAAAATACATGTACATACTTTAGCACTGGTTTATCACAATACATAGCACATTAAGTTTTCTCCCAGGCCCACAAATCAATTTAAAAACATTTACGCACATAGCAGTGGCAAAGCACTTCAACTTCAACACTTTTGTAATACATATCATGGTCAGATAGCCAATTGGCTAATCCCCCTCCCCCACCCCCTAAAGCAAACAAATTTATTAGCATTTATATGCTTTGTTAACACTTTACAGCACTATTGAAACTGTAGGGTCGTAATAAGGGCCAAGAAGTAGATTAGGACAATTTCAACACTTAGAAAGAAGTAGAAGGAGCAGACCACATCAGAGTGCCCGCAAAATCACTCATTCCGTAAGAAGCTTCAAAACCCAGAAAATTGTGCCCATCATTTATGTATTCTCATGAAAGTACTATTAAGACAATGACACACGTCATCTTTTTCTCTATATGATGAGGAACCTCGTTCCATCTGTGTACAACATCACAAGACCCAGGAGATCCGGTTGTTCTTGCAGTTGTGATACAGCTATAGCAGTCCACAAAGAGTGACTGTGACAAATGTGAACATGTTATTCCGAGCTTATTGTGACAATGGCATTTATTTCAGCCGACAAAAGGATGCATATGGTACGTTGATGTCTTGATGTATAATATAATGTCATTTCATCTAAACTGTTTTTTCATCTTAATTTGCTGTCCAAGACAGAAATATTACCAGAGGTAAATCAAGATGTTGAAGCACAAGCAGTCGGACAATAATAAATAGTTATCTTAAATGTTTACATACAAGATCTGTAGAATTTATCAATGTTGAAATTTGTATATATGTCATGTACTTATTTGACAGATTACCCGCCCGCCCCCAAAGGATATAAAACAATTGAATACTTAGATCCCCTGCAGCCAAACACTTCATGAAAACCCAAAGTTCCTGAAAGCTTCAGCGAGATTATTTAAATTCTATAAGATTTTACTATACAGATGGATAAATGAAATTGAACAGATACGGACAATGAACAAATTCAGTCTCTCATGACTAGGACATTGACAAGAAGTTCATATCCTTATGCGATCATCTGCTGTACAAAATAGACACCCTCCATCTTACACTTCACAGCAAATTTTTTTGTTGAGGTCCTACGACACTTTCGACACTATAAGGTCATTTCAGTGCCATGAAGTAGGTTAGGACAACAATAACACAAAAGAAAGAAAAAGGAGTAGGGGGAGCAGACCATACCAGACCGCCTGCCGACCACCCACTCTTGGTCTTTGAATGGGTCAAGCTCAAACATACTACTCATGGCTCAATTCAACCCACTCCCCCCCCTACCCTCGGACATCATCACCAGCTCTAATCATAAAGCTAAGCTTAAGAAGCCTTCTTGTTGTCTGTAGCCAGGTCCAGTGTCTGCCACTCGTCGTCGTCATCCTGTGCCCAGACCTCGTTGTCCCATCCATCATTTGCGCCGCCCCGCGTGCCAGCCGAGCCCGCGTCATCCTCCAGGTCCAACAGATTGCCCACCAGGGGTTGCTTCTGCTTGGACGACGTCCCGGACAGTCCCGAGTTCCAGTCCGCATCATCCCATCCGTCTGACGAGGAGACAGCAGTGGAAGATTTCTGGGATTTCTTTTTGGATTTGGAGGTCAGAGATGAGGATGATGATTTCACTCCAGAGGATTTGGAGGAGGTGTCTGTCTTCCAGCTGTTCCAGTCATCATCGTTTTTCTTCTTGCTCTTCGACTTCCCACCTGACGAGAGACCAGATGTGTCATCATCGTTTAACCACGCCTCCAGGTCATCCTCGTTCCCAGCTGACCAATCAGAGCTGTTGTTCTTGCTGGCTTTCTTGGAGGACCAATCAGACTCTTGTCCCCAGTCGCCCCAGGACTCGTCGTCATCTCCCAGCAGGTGGCTCTTGGAGGAGTCGCTGAGGAGCAGAGGAAAACCAGCACTATTACACCTGTCCTGTGTGCTTACTTGTTTCCTACAAGGGTTAGTTATTGGTGATGCCTCTGTACCCTTTGAGGTACAAATAGCTTGACCAAGTCATACCATACAACCTGTCATCTGTTTGCTACAACAAGAAGTTATGTAGTCATTGAGGTGCCAGCTTCTTTTGCTGTTTTGATCTCATTACAAAAAGACTAAAGGCATAGTGACCTCCAAGGCTTACCCATATTTTTTGTTTACTTACAGTGTTAGAGGCAGTAGCTGAGACGACAAAACTGAATAAGTAAAGGGTGGTTAATTAATGTGTAGTGTAAGTATATGCATGCCAAAAAAAATTCACATTCAAATGACCTGTCACTTTTCCTAAGAAGAGAAACAGTTAATGTCACTTTTTGCAGTAACCGACTATTAGCATTATGAGGCCATTTATTGCAAGTAAGTAGAGATTATGGCAATAGTGGCCCTCACAAAAAAGTAGAAAGAGACAACTACAACAAGGTACCCCAAACCGATGCTTCTGTGCAGTTCAAGACATGTCACAAGGCCAAAAATCGACTATTTTCAATCAACAACCATTTCTCTCACACAACACTGATCTAAATCCTGTTTGAGATTAAGTCAGTTCAAACTATGGTGGCCGATACTGAGCGTGAAATTGCAAACAGAGTGTTTCAAAGACATCCCCGCAATGCTCGTAAACGCGTTTTTTCACTTCGATTCCGTTGCCGGTAATGCCGCTAAAATCAAGGTCCTTCACAAAAACACCTTGAGTTAAGCGCCTATAAGTGCTATCGTCACGAAACAAAGTGTGTGAAAACCAGCTTTCATATATGGTACCATAAGCTTATTGTTAAAATAAGCCTTTCCTTAAAAATATCCAAGTTTAATCAAGCCTATTTCTAGAATGGAAAATTTCAATTCTATGCAATGATTGGTCAGACAGCGTATTATGCGAAATGAAAGAAGAACATGTCAAGGACATTGCATGAAAATTTGAACCCGATTGGTTGAACAGCCCCTCAACGCGACCTGTTTATGTGACTCCACCTCCCATCATTGGTTTGGTTTGGTTTTTGGTTTAACGCCCCATGCAACTCTGTAAGGTCATTTACGAGGCGGGACCTCCGAATTTTACGCCCATCTCCGATAGGACGGGGGTCGGAGCCATTTAAACTCCGAAAAAATCCCGGGGATCCTACCCGGATTCGAACCCGGGACCTTCTCATCTGTAGGCGGGCGCACTACCGCTCGGCCATCAACGCCCCCCCATCATTGGGCTTTCCCACTTTGCTTAGAAGCCTATATATATGTAAACAAATTGATCCCAAATGCCGTTGACCTGGTTTCAAGAATGCTCTGTTCACTTGAATTTGTGCATTTCAAGGACCGAGTTGTGCTTTTAACAATGGATGTGGATATTCTGAAGATTTGTGGTAAGTTGATTTCTTAAATTTGATTTGTTATTGATTTATTTCAATCAAATTAAGTCCAGCTTCCTAGCGATGCTATTCTCAGTATCGAAATCACAGAATAGCACCGAGCAAATAGGTCGTCTCTTTCAGAGCATCTTGTAATCAATTTATAGCTCAGTATTGTTGTAACTCTGGTTAGGATAGAAAGATAAGAGGCTTAACTTTCTTGAAAATGTAGTGGAAGAAAAATTAAAGTGGTTTAATTTCTGAAAATAATCGTTTTCTGGTCACGTGACATCGGAGATTCCAAAATGACGTCTTCCTATATTTTGAGGAGGCACAACTTTTCCTTGAAGGGGGACTCGGCTTGCATTTGTTTACAATGAACGAAACATTCTCTATAATTTCACAACTTTTTCACCCAAATGTTTTCATAATAGCAATCGTGTAACCGGTATTTATTATTTACTATTCACTGTTCATAAAAGTCACAAATCAAGCATCGCCACAAATAATGTTGATGATGCAAAGCTGGTTTATGAATAAATTGGCCTCACCCACTTTGTCCGAGTTTCCATTCATAACAAATATATCAAGTAGGCCTACATCGGTAACATGTGATTCGGTGTTGCTAACAAAAACCACTCCTCTCTTACTAACTTACTACAGTGCAACTTCCGGATAATGACATTCTCTGGATAACAACAACGGCCTCTTGTCCTTATTTTTTTGCTATATAACGTTAGTAATAAAAAGCCTCTAAGTAGTGACATACCGGGTGTCAAAAAAAAAAGAGAACCCTCTAAAAGTTGATTAATTTCCTCAATTTATAACCAATTTCTTTTAAAGTTGGCATGCCATTGAAAAAGCCAAGGGGACAAAGCTGTGTAAAGTTTCAAAGAGACTAAGACAGTAATGTAGACGTTATCGCCATTTCCGTTACCCCTATGATTTTTGGGTGCAAGCGCAAAATGACGTCTTGCTTTTGGGGAAGGCTTGTTTGAGTTC
>JAUKPP010250126.1:0-12776 GCA_032273245.1 Phyllaplysia taylori
TTACTACAGTTTGTATTTCCACACACGTTGCAAGCTCTTTCGAATCCTTTGGGATCCCAGATTGCAGTATCTCTGTTAGAGCCTCTTTCATCCTCGTTTGTATACTATTATTATTATGGAGGTGTAAAACTTTAATCAAACGAATTGTTTGTTTCCAGGATGGATTGGGAGACTATGCCTTCCTTCCCTTCACCGGCCTTATCCTACTCTTTTGGATCTTTACCTTCTGCTGTGTCCCAGAGACAAAAGGGAAAACCTTTGAAGAAGTCACATCCATATGGCAAGGGAAGGGTGACAAGGAAGCAGAGGAGGGATCACCGAAGGAGAAATCGCACCTCGTGGCGTAACGACAGGATCGGCTACATTGTTATCACCGCAAAGCAACGATGGATCTCGGACATATGCATCTCTTTTTCATACTGTTGATATCACAAGGCATTTTTCAATTGGAAGTTGGGTTCACTTTTTCTTAGATGATGTGGTCTTAAGTTAAGAAATGACTTTTTTCAGGTAAATTAGATCTTGTCAATGTTATGGAGGTGAGGGTTCACAATTTTCTGTTTGTTGAGTTAAACTTGCTAAAAGAAACCCCTTCAATGCGATACTCTTTCTCTTATTTCTATGAGCGCCATCAACAGTAGCAGACAATAGAAAGTTCATGTGACATTTGAATTACAGATATTCATCAAGATCAGCAGCTCTAGCTATTTTTTATCATAAACTGATGACTATTTGGTATCCTTGTAGCACTTTTGTCTTATCAACTGCTTTGCTAATCTTTACTTTAACTTACGACCGGTGTCCTAGTAACTGGGCAATAAGCAAAGCTGGGTGTCATTAAATGATAAAGTCTCGTACTTCTGATAATCCATTTTTAAATCTTAATGTGCAGGTTTCGTTAAAGTACAATGAAGTTTTGCTTCATCAATATCATCATAGTGCTTCCAATATGGCCCAACTCATTTTCTGCACTGTTGAGGTAATTGTGGATAAGGAGATGAGTGGCTCTCCAATGGAGGTGGTGTTGCGAGGGATCCAATCGGATTCAACCAGGATGGTGATCGGGGTAAAATTTTTCATGGGCCTGAAGAAGACTGGGGTCCTGTCGTAAATTTGCCCACTCCACATTTTTCACTTTCATATATTTCACTAGTCGTAATTTCTTGAGGACATACTGGATCTACATTTATCATTAATATTATGGTATACTGTTTATTTATGTTGTGGTGTGTGATTATTTTCTCTAAGCGTTTGAGATAATAAAAACACATTAATTTGGACTGAGTCTTTGTTACAAGTAAAGCCATTATGGAAATGTTAAATTTGAGCAAAATGGCCCGGCACTTTTTAAACATATACAATAACACCAAATGATGGACTATGATGTGGGTAATTACACAAAGGGTATATTCCATAATGGACCAAGTTGGACTTACACAATTTTGGAAGCACCATGATGATATGTTATAGGCTAAGGGGGTAAAAAATATTCTATTAGATGAACAAAATCGACTTGTGACTGAAAATCCTTTATTCCATCACAAAAAACATATTGTAGCCACCAGACACCCAACTTATTAAAAAATGTGGCCGCGTTGGTAGTCTAGTGGTTAGGCTGCCGAGCTCGTAATCGGAAGGTTGCGTGTTCGAATCCCAGCCCAGGCTCGACGTTTTATCCCTAGGTATAACACTTTCCACAAATTTCCTCACTTTATCCAGGTGTAAATGGGTACCCGGCTAAAGACTGTGAACATATGTTAGTAATTTGGCGCCTGTAAACTGGCAGATACTTCCCAGGAAGTTGAGGTTTCCAAATGACTTGGTCTGCTGGGTTAATAATGATTGTAAAGTGCATTGAGCTTGCTTTCAAGCTGGGAATTTGCCAAATAAATGCAATCCATTACTACTATTATTATTAGATATGAGGCAAAAAAAGGAAGATCTGACAGAACAGCATAGGTGAACCCAGGCCTGTCACTTGAAGAAATGTTAGCAATATGGAATGATGCAAAAGTTATATGTTTATTGTGAATGTTGACTGTTATCCACTTATTGACATTATTTAATGTTGTGTCGTGACTCCATAAACTCAGGTCCTTGTGAAAACAAGGGGAGTATTGTATTGGCATTTTTTTTCCAGTGTCAGATGATTTCTACCATGAATTTTTCTGGTGGTCTAACAACTTTTGTAGCCATTTAATTGCACATTCCCCTGTCCTTATACGCAAGAATGTTGTTAAAGAGAATAGAAAGTGCCAGTTTGAGAGCCATCAAACATCAGCTGGGATTTTCGCACAAATTTCTCTTCTGACAAAGGGTGACTCAGACTTAATCAAAATCATAAGAATCTTGATAAATCAATACTTTTTTCACTCAGGGCAAGAGAAATGTGCCAAAGCCTGATTGAGTGCCTATGTAAAAACCAAAACAAGAAGATGCTAAACCAGCTGAGGCTGGCGCCTCTATAAATAACCCACTCCTTGCTACTACCGGAGAGAAGGAGTACCAAGAGCTGTTACTTACCTCCCTTTATGTCGCAACTCCTAGTATGTTTCTTCAAAAGTGGCGCTACCCTGCTATGGTCCAAGCCAAAATTACGAAACAAAAGCTGGTTTCTCTATAAATAAATATGTCTTAATAACCACCAGATGAAAAGAACAAGACACACACTTATTTTAGAGTGCACAAGCAAACATAAAATCTCATCAAAATTATTATTAACCTAAAACCTATAAATTAGCGATAAATATTGATTCATATCAACCACGTCATGATTCTAGTTTTTTACTCTCTTATGACGTAGTAACGCACTAGAGGAGCTGTTTTGCTACTCTTTTGCGTATACATTTTTCTTTCTCTTTCCGCTTACTAATCCAGACCGAGCTTGCATCTCTTGATGAAATTATAAGCTCTTTGCTACTTCTACTACTACCAGTATTGCCACAGATGTTGAAAAATTCACGGGCGCCTGGTTTCATTGCGTTGCATCACATTTGACATTGTAATTTTTTATGCGGCTATTACGACTGTGCCAATGAGGACCAATTTGGGTGGATGGTGATATTTTATTTATTACATCACAGAATTTACATGAAAGCACTGTTTCTTGATTGATCATCTGTCCAATATGGGAGTTGGACTCAGCTCTTCTGTATGCAACAATAAAGAGGTTTACTGCTTTACTACAGATCTAGGTTTGATTAGGTTACTCCAGATTTGTTCGGTAACATTTTATTCCAGATCGAATGTTTTAAAGAAAGGTCAGTGAATTGTACCTTTATTGTGACAAAGTAATGGGTATTCCAGATTTGTTGAGTAACATTGTCAACTACAATCCTTCAAGCAAAGGTTTGTGAATTGTGCTTTTAGGACAAAAATGCAAAAAGTTGTGTGTATAAAACTGTGTTACACTGTTCAAAATTTGCAATTCATTGTCAACATATATACAGAGTTCACCTATAAGTTTGTTAGTTTAGAGTAATTTATTTATAGAGGCACCAGCCTCTTTGGCTGTATAGCCCGTTCAGCTATCATATGACGCATTTTGTCCCTAAACATCACATTTGAAACATAACTTTATTTTTGGGGGGTGAAGTCACCAGAAGAACTTTAGGAAAAATGTGTGGGTAGGCCTACATTTGTGTGGGTACCACATTCAGAGCGTTGTAATATGATGCATATATTCTATTAGCTTAAACTTGACTGGTAATTAATACAGTAACAACAGTACAATGCTGTACTTCGTTTGACAGTTTTTATGGTATGATCCTTTTAAACACACTGAGCTGCCAACGGTTCCTTAGAAAAAGGAACTACACCTAATTTGGGTATCTGTGTACGTTTGTACGATTTCTCGGTCGATGCATAGTATTACAATAAGGAGGGTAAAGGGAAGAAAACAAAAGGGAGCAAAGTAAAGAAGACTGAGGGGAATAAACGGAAAGAAGGCAAATAAAAGAAGTCTGAAGAGACCTAAGGAAAGAAGACAGAAGAAAGCAAAGAAAAGAAGACTGAGGAGAATAAAGGAAAGAAGACAGAAGAGAGCAAAGAAATGGAGACTGAGGAGAATAAAGGAAAGAAGACAGAAGAAAGCAAAGAAATGGAGACTGAGGAGAATAAAGGAAAGAAGACAGAAGAAGGCAAATAAAAGAAGTCTGAAGAGACCTAAGGAAAGGAGACTAATGAAAAGAGAATGGTAGAAATGCAGAGACTGCTGCTCAGTGACATTTGCAGCATTGAAGTGTTTGTTTTTTAGAGGTATAACTTAATTACGACGCCTTCGCGTTAGGTGTTCCTTATTTGGGTTTTCAAAAGTTTGCAGCTTTGTCAACACAAATAAGTTGGTTATTTCAATGTTCCACAACTGCCTCAGTTGAGAATGTATACAAAAATGGGAACGAGATTTCATTGAGTTGAATAGTCTGAATAATTCTAAACTTCATTTCAATAGTTATAGCGCTTGATGACGTTTACAGATCAATTTGAAACTCATAAAAAATTGTCACTTTTGATGAGGCCAAGTTAAAAGAACTGTAGCGTTATCAAACGATCCTACAACATTGAAAAGATGCCTTCAGATATATCATAATTTATATCTTGTACTGTTGTATAGTTCAGTGGTTGCTCTTTTGTCAGTTAAATGAAGGAATTTCTTCTAGTTTAGTGTTACAAATTGTGGGATGAGTTAAGGGATTGCTGTATTGAGTTTATTGATTCACAACAGAAATGATTTCTGATTTCATTATATTGATCTTTTGGCAAAAAAGATTCTTGTTTTGACAATGTAACTGACGTTTTGTATCAGTTGATTCAGGATAAAGATATTTTTTGGGGGTAGGCCACGTTTAGTCTTTAGTCTTAAACTACATGATATTCTGTTTACATTGTCTTTTCTTTTCCGGACAATCTTACATGATTTATTTTTGTAATGTTATCAAATATATAACATATACAAACAATTTTCCATGCACACTATGTGTGCAATTATTCGTTAATGTATATTTTTTCCTGTCTTCCATGTTTTTTTTGTTTTTGTTATTACCATCTTTACATGTACTGTGCCCACGTCAAGACGGCTGGAATAGTTCATTCCCCTACAGGGCACTTTAGCTGGAAGGACCCAGTGAGCCGTGATAGGAAAATATGGAAAGTGTTTGTGGCCTATACCCTGGTCCAAGAGGAGAAAGGCAAGGATGATGATGATTTTTATGCAAAGTACTGAGGCAGCAGTTTTTGCCCCTCTTGTACGGAAAAACCCTGGGTTTTTCTAGCGGACGTACACTGTTTTTAGTATTTGGGACAGTTCTATTGATATCAGGCCATGGTAAATGAAACAATGAAACATGCTGTCCGTGTGATCATGCGAGGCTGTTGTAGTGTGGCCTTGAACCCTGTCTGAGAATGTCACAAGGCTAGTAGGAATCTCCACTAGACCAGAAACAAATCATACAGGACTTTCATTTCATTGGATTTTGCTGCACAAATGCATTATCATAAGCTCTTAATTAATTTTTTTGTTATCATCATTGTTACTACTATTGTTAACGTTATTATTAGCCTACTATAATTATATTTTATGTTGGAATTATTGTTAATGTGATATTGTTGTTATTGTTATTAATATATTTTTTTTCTTTTTGTTGATATTGTATTGATGACTGTTTCTGTAAGAGGATCTGCAATATGACAGCTTGAACTGTCACTATGTAATTATAAAACGCAAAGAGCCTGCTTTCCAGTTAGGGAAATGTGTTATATTAATAATACGATCATTATTTCTTGCCTGGTAGATGTGAGAGTGTCTTTTACTTGTCGTGAAGTCTGCTGAAATGGAGTTCTCTGGGCTTTGGATCAAAGAAGATAGAAGTTTAATCAACACAAAGCAAAACCTTCTCAATGATTTCACCATTTTCAAGGTCTTATAGTCGCTGAAAGTTCTAGGCTATTTTTTCTTTTTGAGACGCCAGTTTCTTTAACAGTTTTGACCCAAAGGATCAATACTGAACATTATCAATCTTGATAGTATAACTTATAACAATATTGTGATTTAAACGTGATAGATATACAAAATATATTACAGCACAACTGATCATCGATTTGTGGAAGGGCCTACATGTCTTTTGGTGATATGAAACTGGCTTTTTGTAGAGGATTAAAAGATGTTTCTTAGGAAATGGTTACGACCTGGATTCCTATACTAGCGTGGTCAACTTTCTGGCACTAGCCTTTTGCTAGGCCTCTTCAAATTCAATATTTCTTTGTACAAATCCTTTGTGTGTGTGTATGCATTTCTGTAGTGAAAGTAAAGATCTTATCAAATTCAGTAGCGAAAATATAATATTTGTTTGTATAACAGTGCTAAAATCAGTTTGAATTTTTATTTTTATTCTTGTATTGATGGTGAAATTTAGTCAAATCAAGAGAGATCTTTTGCCATCACAGGAAACCATTTGGATTCTTTCAGTGTTAATATATTTTTTTTGTATGTCAGTTCAGACTTATTTGTTGAATATTTTTTTTACATTGTATTTGTGATCCTCATAACTAGATTTCATCCAGTGCTGCATTACTCAGATAACATTCCTTTTCTGTTTTGTTTCTTGTTGTCATAAATTTAGTCAGGTGAATGACAATGTATTGTCACGCGGAAGACCAGAGTTGGATCCCGAGCGCTGACGATCTGGGTATTTTTCTACTGGAATTTTTTCCTCTCAGCCTGGGTTGGCCCTGACAGGCAGGGTGGAAGTAGCATCTCTTAAATGACCTTAACGGTGATGCAGGGACGTAAAACTGGTAACCAAATCAAACCAACTTAGTCGGGGAAATGACCATATTTTTTTTTTAAGTAAAGAGGTAGGAGGGATACAGTGTTTCAAGGGACATAAATAACCCACTCCTTACTACTAAAATGGTCACCAATAATTCCTTCACCGAAAATGAAAAATGTTAAGATATTTTAGCAGTAAATCAAAGTAACCCAAAATGTACACAAGCTTTATTTCATGCATTGCTACACATGGGCTATTTCAGTTTTGTGGGTCTATTTTTGTAGCAGTTTTGTCCGTTTCTGTTACATGATAGTATTGTTCTAACCTACTTCCCACACTGAAATGACCAATATTGCGTCGATAATCAGGTAGAATTTCAGTAAAAGCAATGTTGTAGGAAGTGGGAGTGTACTGTAAGCTAATTTGTAATCATTGATACGTGTTGTTTTGTAGACTTATGTCTTTTATTTCACTGCGCCTGCTTCTTCTGTTTTCAGTTTCTTCTTTCTTCAGGCCTTGCTCTATCGCTGGCAGCAATGGTGTATTTATACTGTCATGGTCTCTCCACATGTGTGTCGGTCCATGGGGAAAAACAGCTTAAGTCGCTGACGTCATAATGGAGGTTTAGGCCAACAAAACAATTTTCAGCTCACATGTCAATTTTCAGTTCTCCTCATAACATTGTTCGGAAATGTGTCTTACTTATATTGTACCCAAATCCTGTTTAGCAAATGCCTTTAGCACATTTATTTCAATGTGTTATCAGGTCACTCCCTCTCTTTCATTATAGAGAACTCTCAACTTTAAATTCACTTTTCTCAGTTTCTGCTGTCTGACCCCAGCTGCACAAAAATGATTGTAACTATTGCATGAATTACCGGTATCAGAATTTGATGAAATACTCAGCAAAGTGTTCAGAAAGGGATGCACTTTCAGAGGGACTGGTCAGCTACAAATTTTTTAATGGCGACGTTAAGCTGCTTTTTCCCATGGGCTCACACATTTGTACAAGTCGCACGAAGAGCTATTGTTTCAAATAAACTTGTTGTGTTTGGCCGCTTTTGTCGTCTGTGCAGATGATCTTGTTCAGTGTGGGCGGAGGTTGCGTTTTAAGCAGCTTCATTAATAGCTCACTATGCCGATGTCGGAAACACATTCACTCTTGCAGTAGAAGCGTGTCAGAGAGGTACCAAGCCCTGTTCATATAATATGTGTAATTTCTGTTGTATTTGCATGTATGAATTATTGAATGATCTTCTATGTAGACGCCTTTGCACAACAAATTCCCTACAAGGACCAGTGAAGTCATATTTTGTTGGGTTTTTTTTTTTTCTTTTCTTCTCATGTCATTTCCACTGTTATTGTAATCAGTCATTCTGTCATCAGTGTTACTGTTTTCCTGTCCAACTTCCTGGCCATGAATAAAGCCAACCAACATGAACATTCATTGTAAAAGAAAGCAAACTATTCAACTGATAGATTATGCTTGCTGCCTTTCTATTTATTTTATTCAGCCTGCTCTGAATATGTCACCTATTTATCTAAATTATAACTAACTATATATTGCAGTAATTTCTAATTATGCTTATGTCCCCTTTACTATTTTCAACTAAGCTTATTCATAGAAACAGTCATCTCCACACCCCCTCCCCCCTTTCCTTCCACACACACACACTCCTTCCTTCGCCCTCATGTTTGCATTGTGAACACCATGTCACTACATTGTACCTGTGTATTTTGTTTTTCATGGTGCATTCAAATCTTGAATAGCCTGTTAATGCAGCTGGGTTTTTTTGTGTGTTTTTTTCAACAGTATAGTCGGAGTAGATCTACACATTTTGCAAGCTTTGTACGTTTTCTTCACTTCATTTCGCCTATTTTGAGCCTGATTTTAGTGCTCTTTATACTCTGCGCTCAAATTCATGAGGGCCATTGTAAAGGTTGTGAATAGTTGTCAGCTATATCTATGGTTTGAGATTAATTGTAAAAATTGTGACCATTGTCATATTAAGAATCTCATTATACATGTATGTAGGTGGAGTCAGAAGAAATATACTGGCATTATCTATAATGGTTAGGCTCTTAGCTTGTTACGCGGAAGACCCGATTTTTATCCTGGGCACGGATGATCTGGGTTTTTTTTCTGCTGGGATTTGTTCCGTCCCCAGCCTGGGTTGGCCCTGACGGGCAGGGTCGAAGTAGTTCATCTCTTAAATGACCTTACAGTGTTGTAGGGGATATAAACCTGGAAACGAAACTAAACCAGAGGAAATATTGTAGTTTGTCGCATTCTAATTCTTGTCAAAAACAACAACCAGCCACTTTTGAGACGGGCTGACATTTACTGAGCTCATGAAACTCATCTTGATAAATATAGTAATGAAAAAAATGTATTAAGAAAATGGTGAATGAGCCAAATTGTGCCAGCTTGCCTATGATTTGCTTTTCTCAGAGGTGGTACATGTAATTAGCCGGATAAATCCGGAGATTCAGATTTCTGAACCATCCTTTGATACGTTGGGGACTGTTTAACGGCTTATAAGCAGGGCAAAAAGGAGTAGATATCCGAATTCTTTCACAAACCAGTTGACATTGCTATTTGCTTTTACTGGGTAGGCCTGTGTATTAGTAAAGTGCCTTTATTTTTGTTTTTGTTTAGTTTTGTTCTTTTTGTTCTTTTCTTTCTGATGTTTTGGATTTTAGAATCTCATTGTACAAGTTGAAAAAAATGCTATATTATATTTCTTTCTTTTTTTTCTCTTTCTTCTATTCTTCTCAAAATGCTTTCCACATCTAAAAGCAATTCTATTATATGATGTATGGCTTTAAGTATGCTCAGTTTCAAAGTGCAGTATGATTTGTTCTATACTTATACAATCTCCACCTTCAGTCATACAGTGTTTTCTGCCATAATATACATACATAGCAATAAATTTTGGTTTAGAAGAATGCTCCATTATTGTCTGGTTTCAACTTGTATATTTTTCAATATTGCACCTGATTCATCACACCTTTACCTGATATGTGTATGTCTGGGTTTGTTTGTGTGTTTTGGTTACACCTTTTGTTTGTTCGTTTGTTTGCCTGTTTTGGTGTGTGTGTCTGTTTTATGATATTTTTTTGTGCAGCTTCATATTTGTCTATGCTGAGATGAGTGGAGGGAAATTGAGATGAGATGTTTGTTTGTTTGTTTGTTTGGTTAAGGGCTTAGGGCTCTGTCGACCCTATAAGATCATTTTGGCGCCCAGAACCATTCCAAGGTATTTTTGGGCAGGGATTAATTATTTTAATTTTATCTGGGTGCGACCTAATAGGCCTACTCTTTCCGATGTTCATCCACCAAGGGATCTTTAACGTGCGCAACGTGCACACGGGGCCTCCCAAGTTTTCGTCTTTTTCCGAGGAGACTAGGTGTTGGATCTTACCTACCCTAAGATCAAGGATGTGGTTGAAAGGGAAGGAGTAGACAAGGAAGAAGAGAAGAGAAGCAAGGCAGGCGACAAGAGTAACAGTGAGATGGAGTGGACAAAGGAGAAAGTGAGGGAAAGAGCCAGAGAATTAGTGGAAAGAGTAGACAGAGCATAGAAAGAGAAGAACAAAAAAATTATTGAGGATAAAATGCCTACACTATCCCTGGTTCGAACCCACGACCATTGGCATGAGAGGCAGGCACCACTACCTCTAGACCACGAGAGCCACCAAGATAAGATGATATTAGATAAGATAATTTTATTCATCCAATTTGGCTTAACACACTATTCATCACCCATTTGGCAAAGTGACGTATTGTCAAATTTAATTTTGTAATCATTCCCACTATAGGACGATACCTATTCAAATCTGTGTTCTCCAAGAGCGGCATGTTGGGTTTTTTAAAGCGATTTTCAACCACCAAGGTATCTGCAATATGTCCACAAACGAGTTTCAACCACTAAGGGATCTGCAACATGTCCACAAACGATTTTCAACCACCAAGGGATCTGCAACATGTGCACAATTAGACTCTAAGTCTAAGACCTTAAACGGACGGGTGATCTTTAGTTGCTCGATTGTGCGAATTCTTTGATGTTTTCTCTGCGGGAGTTGTTTGTTAACACATCAAAGCAATTTATCTCTGTTTTACCCTTTGTTGATGACACTTCATCATGGCGTTACAAATTCCCTTCAATCATTAGCTCTGAATG
This sequence comes from Phyllaplysia taylori, assembly GCA_032273245.1. Lineage (NCBI taxonomy): Eukaryota > Metazoa > Mollusca > Gastropoda > Aplysiida > Aplysiidae > Phyllaplysia > Phyllaplysia taylori. The sequence goes on from JAUKPP010250126.1 coordinate 10,952, forward strand.
TGAAACACGAACTTAACAAATACTTATAGGCACCCTATCAAGACACGGGACACCCTCTCCCCGTGCCACGCCGAGAGAAAAGAACGAAAGCCAGAATTTGCCGCGCTGGGCTCAGACGCTTCTGGCACTGCCCACGTGACCAGATGCTTGCTGACCAGTGGTCAAGTTAAAACAAAAACGAGAGGCTGGTACTTTGACCAAACACTCATGCAAGACGCGCGCAAACACACAGCGCTCAAAAATGCTAGAACTGAGGAGGGGACTGACTAAAGCGATAGACTTAAAAATTAAAATATTGCCCATCGGGCAACATTTACATAGCGCATATCCCAACTACTGGCGCTATAATGTGCTTCTAAAGAGATCACTGTGTCAACGACGCTTTCATCCTGCTGCCCTGTCATGGCTGTAATAGTTGTGACATTTAGAGAAAGAAGTGTTTGGTTAGGTTTGGCTACCAATTTTACGTCCCCTGTAACACTGTAAGGTCATTTAAGAGACGGGATACTTCGACCCTGCCTGTCAGGGCCAACCCGGACTGAGAGGGAAAAGATCCCAGCAGAAAAAACAACAACCCAGATCGTCCGCGACCGGGGGTGGAACTCGGGTCTTCCGCATGATAGGCGAAGAGCCTAATCATTACACCTCAGCGCCGGTTGTAATAATATCATAATAATGGATTGCATGTATATATAACGCATATCCCATTTACTGGCTCTATATGCGCTATAATGTGCTTATAAAGAGATCACCGTTAACGACGCCTTTATCGTGCTGGCCTGTCATGACTGAAATAGTTGTCGTGACATTTAGAGAAAGCTGTTGTGTGAACATTAACAGAACCAATGTGGTTAGGCATACATTAGTCTCCGCCTAAGACCCCGGTGCTTGGACCGGTGCCTGTGGTGTAACGGTTAGGCGCCCTACCTATCACGCAGAGGACGTGAGTTCGAGGCCCGCGTGGGGCAGTTTGTTTAATCGATTATATCTCCGTTTTTCTGCCGGGACAATGTCCCTCTCAGCCCGGGTTGGCTCTGACAGGCAGGGTCGAAATCGCCCGTTCCTTATATGACCTTACAGTGTTGCAAGGGACGTTAAGCCAATACCAAAACCAAACCAAACCAAATGAGGCAGTCAATTCAGTCACATATTTATATTATAGCCTATTGTCGCCTCTCAGAACACTAAAGATCAGGGGCGAAGCGTGGTCCTTGAGTAAGAGCAAGCAAATTAAAAGAAGAAAGATGGCTTAAAAGGGAAATTAGATACATTTTTATACTTGTCAATAAATAACGTGGGGCAAGCACTGCTTACTTTGTTTATATGGACTGTACGCCCCTGCTAAAGATGATGCAAAGCGGGGAAAAGATGACGAAATACTCCATTGAACAATTTGCTACTCAAGTATTTGACTACCATTTGAACTCTGAGCGCTGGCTCTTAGATTTTGGTGGGTTTTTTTTCTTTTGGGCATAAAGAAAAGAAGCTTTTCACGGAAAGAAATACTCGAGAACTTGAATTATTTAGACTCGAGTCGAACGAGTAAATTACTGAAGTGCTAGAGTCGGACCTGAGTACTCTTCCACATCTAATGCGTGACAAAATTATAAACATAAGTGGGTAGATTGTGTAAATCTGCCAGTACATCCCCCCTCCCTCCCTTCTTCCTCTTTTCCTCTCTTTCTCTTTTTATCGGTGTCAACGTCACGAGGTGTCAGGGAGAGGTTTCGTTCTTGGTTACCATTTTAACGTCCCCTGCAACACTGTAAGGTCATTTAAGAGACGGTCTACTTCGACCCTGCCTGTCAGGGCCAACCCGGGCTGA
>JAUKPP010250136.1:0-11882 GCA_032273245.1 Phyllaplysia taylori
TTGGACGTTCTCTTGGCGCCGAAATGACCTTATAGCGTCGATGGAGCCGTAAAACCCCAAACTAACTAACTAACTAAAATTCCCCCAAAATTTACGGCCCCCTGATTTCATAGCACTGCAACACATTTAATCCAACCATAAAGCCGCTTTTCTCCCCTTTTCTGTTCTCACTTGGGTGTGTGGTTGGCAAATTTAACAGCCTAATCAAAGTAGCCGTAGACTATTTTTCACAATTTGAAAGGGATTCAAACAGGTTTACGGGTGATACAAATAACTCTACACTGCCAAAACGCGACTTGCGACCTCATTCCGGCTGGTCGCACGACATACAGAAACATCCTTTTTCTCTCTCTCTCTTTGTGAGACAAAAATCAGGGTTGTGTTTTCCTCTTTGTATAACACCACATTTTACTTGTGCAGTTAGTATTGAATTCAGGCATTTGTTAGCAGAGAGCTACTAAAATAAACGCAAAATTTAAGAAAATTCATTGGGCTTATTTTTCAGTATGATGATTTAGATTGTTGATATGACATGTAGGTTTACGAGTTATAAGTATAAGAAGAAATTATGGAGTTAAGAGGTGAAGTTGAAGGGCCATATATAGCGTTCTGCAGACTGGAAAATATATATAAGTTAGTAGGTCGTCTCCTGCCCACCCGAGGATGATGGATATTTGACATGTTCTTTTATGTATTTTCCCACTCCTTCTTCCCTCTCTTTCCTTATCTTTCTTTCTCCTTTTCTTCTTCCACCATTTGCATTCTGGTGCTACAAAACATAGAGCCACAGAGTAGGAATAAACAGACCTGATGAAACATTGACATCATGGAATAGTGGTGTATTGCATTTATATGGCATTATATCCCTGCCTGAAAGCAGGCTCTATACTTTACTATCAATCATTGATATGAAATTCCACTTCAATTTTTCAGAGAAACAAGTCCGAGAAGGAAACCATCACCTACGTCCAGAAGTGCAAGAAGCTGGAGTCTTTGTGCCGAGCCTTGCAGGGAGAGCTTCATGGGAAAAAACCCGCTGCACCCGCTCCAGGCAGCATGGAAGACATAGGTGTGTGAGGGTATAAATGGGGAGTTCTTCACTTCCGGGGTAGAGAGCTAGACTGCCATGGCTCTGTAGCTTGTAAAGACTTCTTGAAGGATGCATTACCCATTTAAGTCCCTGATCAACAACAACAAATGGAGAGCAAATCAGTGCAGAGACATTTTTCTGTTGTGTTTGCACTTTTCTCTTTTGACTTATGTGTTTAGTTGATAAAAAAAAAAAAAAACTGGAAAAAACTGCCCAAGGCATACTGGTTCACATTGTAAATGTTGCACTATTAAATACACTATTTTTGGGGAATATGTAGTTCATATTTATTGTTCTATATATGTTGGTAATGCACTGATTTTTGTGATTTTGGTCTTTTCAATATCAGGGTGCATACGCGGGAATGGAAATTGAAAACCTCAATTTCAGGCTTTAAAAAGTCTGGAAAAATGGGGGGGGGGGGGGGTTTGTGTGTTTTTGCCAGAAAAGGGTATGGAAATATTGGAATAGGTATGGAAAATCAAGATTGTCATTTTGATGTTGTAAGTCAGTAAGTAGAGTCACTCCTGTTGAAATCTTGTCGCTTTTGGGAGTAAAAAGGTTCAGCTTCTGTTGGGCAGTTTCAGGGGCGGTGGTACTGAGGCATAAATTTCCCATTGGTTGCTGTGCTACTGAGTGGGTTAATTAACTGTCAAAATAGAATTGAAAATAGTGAAAAAAGTCACAAAACCTCAACCAAATTGTACTCATTTTGCAAAATTTAATGCCATAGGTGGAAGGCATTTCGATGAGGGGGAAGAATTTTCAGATAGACACTAGGCTTCATCAGGTCCATAAATAAGAAGCTATACAATGAAATGCAACAGTTATTTGTAAAACTAAAGCAAAGAGTGAACTTGACAAACTAACAAAGTGGATTTGTTTTCTTTACTACCAGATGGGCCCTCAAAAGTTGAAGGAGCGGCAACGTCAACAGCTCCCCCAAACTCTCCAGTGTCTTCTCCACTGGAACAGAGCAGCCCTGATTCAAACCCTCCCAGCTCTATCGCAGAGTCAGCAGCAGAACCCCCATCAGCCACACCCGAGAATCTTTCCACGGCAACATGTCCAGGAAGTGATCCCAGCTCGCAAGCAACATCATCGTCATCCGCCTCACCGCCCTCCGTCGCCTCATCATCAACAACCCCCACCACCACCATCGCCGCATCATCGTCGTCTTCCAACTCAAATCCTGAAGTGGGAACTGGTGCTACAACAAGTGAGACTGGCGGGGGCCAGCAGTCTGGTGGTGACGTCGCCGCTGCCGGCACACAAAAAGATGCGGGGGAAGTTGGGGCTTGTTGACACAAAGTGTCGTCAGTGTCCACTGACTCTTGTTGCTAATGTCTCTGCCGCTTCTCCTCAATGCAAGTCATAGACGTGATCAAGAGATCTTTTCCTCTGTCTCTCCTTCTCGTGCAAATGAACTAAGGAAGGCTCTCCTTGAACATGTTTTTGGGCATGGATCTATTTTTCTTTATTTTCACCGAGTAAGATTGTTTACACTTTCAAATTTATTGAGTTGTATCTTAGCTCTTCAAATTTTTGCAACTGCTTTACATATCTGTTTGATTCCTTTTTTATTATATCCTTTTACATGTATCCTTTTATCATCGTAGATTGTATCGGAATTATTTTTACTCTTTTAATTTATTTCCTTTTTGACTAAGCACCGATTTCTTTGTTGATTCGGACCTGATGGGCATAACATGCAGGCAAAATATCATGTAGACTTAGGGCCAAAAGGTAGAAGTAAGTAATGTGTACTTGTGGCTCATGTTGACATATTCTATTTGTTAATCTTGTGGAGCTGGGTTGGTTATACTCCATTAATCTTTTTTAAATATAATTGTATGGCTTTAGAAAGTCTTTAAAAGTGTAGGGCTGGATTTCCTCTTTCTTTTCATTATCAATTTCTTAGCTTTTCTTAGTAACGCACTCTTTCTCTCAACCAGTTTTTCCATTACATTAGTTAAAAAAGAAAATACCATTTACAGAAATTTGTGAAAGAATTTGACTGATCAAATGAAAGTCCTGTGGTATCAATGTTGCGAATTTATCAGATAAAATTTTATTTATGCAAGTACGGTACACTTAATTACAATTCTATTCCTACCAGTAGGAGAATTCAGATTACAGTGGCGTGTACATGTATACATCAACTAACTTCTTCTTTGCAATTGGTAAGAGAAAGTTCGAAGAAGTAGGTCATTCATTCACATTCTCATGAACACCACTGCTGGTTTGCTACTGCAGAGTTGCCAACTCTCATAATTTTATTGTGAGTCACAATTTTTCCATGGAACCCCTGCTGTCACGAAGAATATTGAAATCTTTTGATTTTTAGAATTGGTTATTGCTAGTAAGATCAAGACCGTGACAAATGTATTCTCGGACTGGGATCTTTGGGATCATTCTATTGGCTAAGTCTGAGCTGATGACAACAAATTTTTTCTCTTAAAAGGGACATTCTCTTATAGTAGTAATAGTCACCCTAACTTCTAATTAAATGCCCTGAAGTTCTTGGCGCTGCTTTTTCGTCTTACACTTCATTCAATTTGTCCAGCCGGTCACTACTTTTAGAAAGTTACTTCATAATATTCTGAATTGGATTTTGAAACATGAATATGAATTTATGTTTTCTGCAATGTTCCATTTCTCAATGCAAAGAATAGAATCTCAAAAAAATATTTTTGAAGTTCATGAAAATTTCCTTTAAAAGTTGGCAACCCTGCTGCTGTTTCTAGCTGTTAAAAGTAGGGCTGCATGTGATAATGTGATGTGTCTTGGCTTGATACACAGAGACACAGTACTGTAGTTTTCAAATTACATTTTATCAGACCTGCTAGCTTTTCCATTAAAATAGAGAATTCTGTTTTTACATGATCAGACCTGTAATAAGTCAGATAATTGTCAGATTTCCGACAATTTTACCATGATCGAAAGTTCCGACAGTCTAAAAAATTTGACTCAAATTATTTGACTTTCACAATTTTTTGACAATTTTGTGGGTGGTCACTCACAGGTCTGCATGATTTATCATCAGTGGTTTGATCAAGACTTGCATTTTAAGTCTAGACAATTAATGATTTTATGGAATAGGCCTATGCTTTGCGACTGAAATTTAGATTACACACAGTTTTCGTGGAAGTTCTAAAAAGGTATGTTTTGTATAAAGCTATCTTTTCATGAGTTTTCCTAATTTGCCTTCATTATAGAGCTTGTTGATGGTTCTGCTTCACGAAGGAAGCTGAGATCTGAAAGTGAAACATATTGGAAAGTATTGTATTCTCATTTTCTGTAACAATTTATTTTGCAGTATCAGTTGCTTAAATGGTCTAAATGACAATTAGTAGTAGAAGTAGTAGTAGTAGAATAGTAGTGGTAGTTTCAGTGAAAACAATTTGTCTTTTCACGAAGCAAAGCAGAAATAATGCGTTGAAACCATTGTAGAGCAAAGATCCTGTATTGTAAGGAAAGAACAGGGATATTTATACAATATTGAAATGTTTCAACTCTCATGGAGTGCTGTAGAGCTTTTTTTAAGAGAGAAAAATGTGTGTATTGACAAACAATGCCGGCAGGTTAGAATATTGTAGAATAGTGTCATGTATGTTTTCTGTAGAATTCAAAAGTCCTTGGCTTTGTCACAGTCAGTGTGTAAGCTGTTTTTAAGCTACGACACGCTCAATAATGGGTCGGTACAATTTGCTAACTGGGAAAAGCTCATGGAATTTTTAGTCATAAATATTTTTAAGAATATTTTGTTTATTTCTTCAGTATGCATGCATAGCTTTGTTCTAATGCATTTGGGACATTTTCTGTAGCATTGGCATTTGAAGTGATTTTTAACAGCTGCATATTTCCTTACCACAGGTCTGCCTGTATTTATTGGCTATGTAAATGCTGACTGCTACTCCGTGATACTACAAGGGCTTGATATAATGTGCAACAGGTGCAACGTTGATCTGAACAAACTGTTTGTCTCCTTATGTGTCCTGTACTGTGTGCTTGTGGGTTTTGATTGTTTTTGTTCATATCTCACCGCCTGGGGATAACAATTTGATAAAGCAATTCTGCAGTTTTACTTGCAAGCCCAAAACCGTTTTTTTTTTTTTCTAAGAAGAAAAGTACTTGTACTCCAAACCGAGTCTGATTTTAGCAATTTCGGTTTCGTAGAGATCTGAGCTGTTGATGCAAGACAGGCTACCCCTTTGCAATTTATTTTATTGAATAAAACAGTTTTCCAACAAAGGCACTTATCATGTTTTTGCCCCCAGGTAGAGATCTGTCTGCTCTATTTGACTGTGTTTTTTATTTGAATGCAGGATTTTGTGGCATTTTGCATCTATGACATAATTCGAGTGTTCTGCAGACATTGTAATGATCTTGTGAAGCTGTGCAGATTCTGCGTGTACTAAAGCTATTCTTTGGCATTACTTATGATATTGTGCATCTCCTCCATGTGTCCGGTGTGGGCAGTCAGACAAATGGATCCCGCAAGTGGGATTTGTGTGCTTTGGATGCTGCTGTCTTTCACTTGTTTGTCTTCCTCCTCCTCTTCTCATCTCCTTCCCCTTGCTCCCCCTTCCCCTCGCCCTCTTTCCACCATCCTTGTGTGTTGCTTTGTGGAGTTTAGAAGCAATACTCTCTCTCTCTATGTATGGGTGAAATAAAGTTAATTTTTATATGGCTTTTACCAAGTCTTCAGACTGTTATTCTTGCTCTTGTAGTTTTTACACATGGTATGTTTTATGAGAGGTCATTATTCTGTCATTGTACTTTTCCGCGGGTGTTGCAATCTCGGAAAAGTCGATACATCGCGCCGCGGAATGTTCGAATTTTGCTGAATTATTATGTTTTTAACCTTAGAATTACAAAAATAATTTACCCCTAACGGAGCTGACGATGTTGGAGTGAGCTTCCATTCAGTCTTCGTGAGGTTTTTTTTTAACTAAATGCTCCTTTCCATAATAGCGTAAATTCAATACATGAGTAATTTTCAGCATAACTTGCTCCATTATTTTTAAAATACATGTTTTTGTCAAAGCAGTATGAAAAAAAAATGGGTATACATGCTCGCAATGCATGCAGAATTTTGTTATTTTGGGGGAAAATTCTGCGCAGAATTTTGGAATTTTCCGTGCAGAAAAGTACAATGTCAGATTATTTGTTTATGCACAACAATGTATACGTGTAGTATGCAGCAAAGCCCCTGCAGGACAGGACTCGACTCCTCCTTGAGATGGAAAATTCTTGCAGTTGATTAGACTTGAGATAAGTTGAAGTTTCTCTCCCTGATAAATATGCATGGTTGGCTACAAATAAGTTGATGTTGTCGGGGTAGTAAAAAAAGGATCAAGTCATCAAAAGTTCAAATTAATGGTTTCATCTATGTGAAAGTGAAGAGGTTCTGGGGCTTGAGAAAGTGGTAACGTTAGCCGATAACCAACTTATGCAAGTTAAACACAAGCAGAGTGGACTACATATTATAATAAAAAGTCTCCTCTGTTGACACCCAGGAACTGCTTTATTACCGTACCTGTACTGTACATCTCAAATTGTGTGGCAAGTCGAATTTGAGGGTACAGTCAAACCTGTCGAAGAAAACCATCCAATATCGAGAAAAAAGTGGTCGTTTTAGACAGGTGGCTGTCTTGGAGAGCAATAATACATGTATATATATGGAAGAAATGTAATGTGGGAGTCGATGGAAAATGGTCGTATGTGCAGGTGGTCGCTTAAGCAGGTTCAACTGTACTTACGTCACTTAATGAAGTGTAGAGATGCAGAAGAGCCAAAGACCTCGCTGCGTTCACCCAATGAATACATGTACCATGAATCATGATTTGAATGTATTTATTATACATACATTTTGTATTACATTTACGTTAAATTATGATTCATGTTATTTTCTCACTGGTTGAGTGTGGCGAGGTCTGTGGATCTTACTCCTTACTTGGTGTTTTCACCAACTCTCTTGCATTCTTGTGGGTTCCTGGTACTCTCTCCATAATAAATAAGTCGCACTCCAACTGACACGTTTCCAGATGGAGATACACAGATATCACCTGCTGGAAAGTTTGAGATAGAATACAGCAGCTCTAAAGTGGCTACACGGTGTGAAGTTAAAATTTCTTGATTTACTGCCTGAAAAATCCGGCATCTGGTGTAACAGATAGGCTCATTCGCCTATCACCTGGAAGACCCTGAGTCCAATCCTACATGCAGACGATCTGTGCTTTTCTGCAGGGATCATACATGGCTAGGAGGATTTGTCCCTCTCAGACGGGGTTGAAGTAACCCGTCTAATACATATCTGAACAATGTTCTGACCTGGTCATCTTAGCAATAAAACTCGGTTGTATTCAAGTAGTATGCAGAAACATCCTCAGCAACATAGTTGTGAACAAAATTGGTAATTTCCTAAATATATAGATGCATGATTGAAAAGTGAAAAGAAATCTAAGAATTTGGAAAACATTTTGTTTCTCATGTCAGTCTCGTCTGTTGCTTGGTTACCAGTTTTACGTCCCCTGCAACACTGTAAGGTTATTTAAGAGACGGGCTACTTCGACCCGGACTGAGAGGGAAAAAATCCCAGCAGAAAACCCCCCAGATCGTCGGGGATCGATCCAGGGTCTTCCCGCATGCAAGGCAAAGAGCCTAACCATTACACCACAGCGCCGGTCGTCTGTTGCTCCCCCTTCCCAAACACATTAGTATAAGCACAAGTGGGTGGAGTAACCATCTCACATCCCGAATGCTCCTCATGTCAGCCCCAATGGTGACATAATGTTCGTACGTGGTTTCAAAATGTCTAATCTGACCCTTTTTGGTTTGGTTTGGTTACCAGTTTTACGTCTCCTGCAACACTGTAAGGTCATTTAAGAGACAGGCTTCGTCGACCCTGACTGTCAGGGCCAACTCGGGCTGAGAGGGAAAAAATCCCAGCATAAGAAAACCAGGTCGTCATCGCTCGGGGATCGAACTCAGGTCCTCCGCATGACAGTCGAAGAGCCTAACCATTACACCGCAGCGCCGGTAATCTGAACCTACTCTACATGTGCATGGACGAAACCGTAGTACTAGTACCGATACAATCAAACCTGTCTAAGACGACCACCCAATGTCAAAAAGAAAAGCAGTCGTTGTAGACAGGTGGTCGTCTTAGAGAGGGATAATTGTATTGAAACAATGTAATTTGGGAGTCGATAGAAAGCCGTCGTTAGCGCAGGTGGTCGTCTTATACAAGTGGCCGTTGAGCAGGTTCAAATGTACATGATGTATAAAATAAAAAATAAAAAATACATGTAATTGCTAATTCTCGTTTCTTAATACATGCACATAAATCATAACACTACATGTAGCGGCAGACGTCCATGATAAGTAAAGAAGAAAAAGATAAATTTTTCACCCCACTGTCTACTACTACTAGCAGGAACAAACCGGCGCTGTGGTGTAATGGTTAGGCTCTTCGCCTTGCATGCGGGAAGACCCTAGATCGATCCCCGATTGCGGACGATCTATGTGTTTTTTTCTGCTGGGATTTTTTCCCTCTCAGTCCGGGTTGGCCGTGACAGGCAGGGTCGAAGTAGCCCGTCTATTAAATAACCTTACAGTGTTGCAGGGGACGTAAAACTGGTAACCAAACCTAGCAGGAACAGACCCTGACAAGAATAGAGTCAACCTTTGTCGACTCTGACACCTGAAGGGATTATCAGCACAATGACATGTATAACTATTACATGTATGCTATAATGTTTTGGGGTTGTGGTTTTTTTTATGGTTTACGCCCCTTATAACTCTGCACAGTTCTTTTAGATGTCGGCTACTTCGACCCTGTGTTAGGTCAGGGCCAACCCAGGCTGACAGATAGTTTCACTAGGCCTATCACACTTTCATAAAAAGACAAGAAAAGATCCTATAATTACTGAAATACTTCTTCCCAGGGACTTGGCCTTTTTTTCAGTCCACTAACCAATAACAAGAAAATACCCTGAGAAGAATAGGGTCAATCTTTTGTCGACACCGACACCAGCCCGAAGGATTATTAGCACATGTATTATTATATCCAGTAGGGAGATTATCATGACACCTCGGCTAAGCTTACTAAAAATGTCGGTGACAATACATCATGTTTATGCCCTATATTCCCGCACGAATGCTGTGTTATTATTACTATTATTATTTTCCTTCGTCTCGCCAATGGGACCTGAAAACAGCAATTACGTAAGTGAACCTTGGTGGACTAATAGGGTTTCCCTTCTCGGCAGCGCTGGCCAATATTATGTAGTAGTCTACGCGTAAGATCCCACCGCTTTTGGTCCCGGTTCGCATAACGTCCCGCAGTTTAAGAAAACATAATTTTTACAATATAAAAGTTACCCTTAAGATCCCGCTTTGAAAGGGCTGATACGTCTAAGGTCCCGCATTTTAGAAAAAGGTTGCGCACTTTAATTGTTCAGATGGTACGACCCGTCACGATGTCGAACATCCACTCTCGTGAGTAAATACATGTATATGCTGTTAAGCGCGATTATGGGAGGGGGGGGGGGTGTGTAGACTACAAGGTGTCTCTCTTTCCCCCATCTCTCTTTTTCCTCCATCTCTCTCTCTCTTCCTCTCTATATCGCCTTCCCCTTGGCGATTCGGCAAATGTCCCGTTCGTCTAAGGTCCCGCGATCTCTCTGCTCCCAAGCACCGGGATCTTAGACGTAGAATACGGTACTGTAATTAACAGAAACTGAAAGTAGGCGCATACAACAATGCCATGCCATGCAAGTTCTGGAGGTGGGCGAATTCCGAATAAACAATTACATGTACCGGTATCTGCTTGCTTCAACCTACAATAATGAATGGAAAAGTACAACTTTAAAATTTTCCAAATAGGCCTACAAAATTTTAGTCGAACCCAGACCCCTAACATTCTTTATCATCTAGACGACTTAACTGACCAGTTCAAGAAATGAATTCATTGTCTCGATCCCTTTTTTGACTCATGTCATACCGATTCAAATCCGTGTTCAAGGAGTCGCTTTGAGATTGTGTTTTCGTTTTCTTTGCATTATACTTATACACGTACGACGTACGTCAAGTGTAATTTCATTATATAATTAATTCACATTGTGCATTTTGCTTGAGGTTTGTGACTTTTACCATTAAGCCTACAAGTATTACATGTGTACGTTATTATCCAAACGCGTCATAATCTCTCTTGAATCATTTGAGGTCCCAAATAGCAACATCTCTGTTGGAGAGCCGCTTCCAATATTTATTTTTTTTTAAATAAAAAAATAAAAAAGTTAGTCTGAAGTTTGATAAGTTTTTAAACTACAAAAGTACTGTTTCTGACAGTGACGGCAAATAAACGATTCTTTCAATTTTCTCAGATATTGCAAATTAAAAACATGTAGCCTAAAACTAAATATATATATTCGGATTTTTTGTTCATGAACGACTCTTTGCCCAACCCTAAGGCAACTACATGTAGCCAACCAGAGCGCAGTTAGGTAATATTGTACAAAGCCTACATGGCTACATGTACCAGTATTGTTGTGGCTAGAAATGGCATCAAGGCTAGCGAACGAGGAGAATAAGAGATTTAGGTGGGGCCAATTATTATTGCCGGCTCGCTCTGGCCCTGAGCCAAGTTGGGGAAATGTATTTACATATATATATATACAGTATATATATATGTATTTCATGCAGGGGATTCAAAACTCTTACCTTGGGTTGGGGGGAGAGCTGAGGGGGAAATGGGTTACACGTGGTTACGTGGTTACGTCAAGACTAAGTAATTAGCCTATTCCAGGCCGCAAGTATAAAAGGAAAACCCATTAAGGCGGAGCGTCCACTCCGCAAGTATAAAAGGAAAACCCATTAAGCCGGAGCGTCCACTGACGTGTTTTGCCAGTTGCTGGCCAGGCTCATATGCATAGGCTATATCATATAGGTGAGCCTGGCCTGCAACCTACAAAACATGTCAGGGGACGCTCCGCTAAACAAAGCAAAACGCAACCGGTCTAGTCTTCTCAACCGTCTGTCATGAAGTGGTTAGGCTCTTGGCCTTTCTCGTAGAGGACGGCAGTTCGACCCTCACGTTGGATGAGCATCGTCGTCTCTCCGACAGGACAGCAATGTTTTGATAGAAACAAAAACTCCACGAATATTTGGCTAACCGATACGTACGACTACGAGTACATCACTTTACATGTATCTTATTTAATTTGGTTTGGTTTTACGCCATTTGTTGAACTGTAAGATTAATTAAAGCAGGACACGTCAAGACTATGTAAGTATTCCAGAGTGCAAGTATAAAATTATAACAGGCCTGCCCTCTAAACAAAAACAAAACGCAACTGGTATAATAACTGGAGGAGGAGGAGGGAGGGAGGGGTAGTAGGAGGAGGAAGCGAGGGGTAGGAGAAGGAGGGGAAGAAAGGAGAGGGGATAGGAGGGAGGAGGGGAAGAAGGGAGAGGGGTGGGAGAAATGGGAGTTGTTTTCGAGCCGTTTGATTGTTATGTTTTTTTCCCCAACGTTTTCGATTATTTCCCCTCTCCTCCTTTTTGGCTTGGGTAGGCTACGACCTGTCTCAAGGTTCAGCATGTGGGGACTTTATAGCATATTATTTAGTCTATGGCATAGCCTATTGATAGGTTAGAGGATGTTAGTCACAGCAACGATACATAGGCCTACATCACATGTATTTTTTCCGTTTTTTTCGTGGGTTTTTTTTTTGGTGTTTTTTTTTGGGGGGGGGGGGGGGGGGGGGTACGCCCCTTGAAAAAA
>JAUKPP010250147.1:0-12775 GCA_032273245.1 Phyllaplysia taylori
CTCCTAAAATTCATGAAGTTGAGCCCACTAAAAAGTAGTCCCAATCTGCTGGTCCGGTATTCTTCAATCTTACCAAGTTAACTCTCTCCTCGGGCCTCAGGCCAGGTATGAAAATGGGGGGTCGGGACCATGTTGAAGTTTTTAAGAAGTGCCTGCATCATAGTCATAGTCATAGATTACTCCCCAGTTTTCATCTAGATTCTATCTCTAAAACTAAGAAGAGTAAGTTGTAAGAGATTAAAGAACATGTAATGTTAGACCTACATGTAAGAGGAGGATTTTATTCATGATCATGATCATTTAACTCTAGATTTTCTAGTCCGGAGAGGTCTTAGACTGCATTGTAGTGTTGGGTCGAGCGCTCGATCTGATTCATTTTGCCCGAGCGCAGCAGAAGATGCGGTCGAATAACAAGCAGCTCGCACTGGGTAAACGAATCAGCTCGGACGCAAGAATGGTGCAGTGAACGAGCACCTGAACTGTCGGACCCAATATTTTGCAAGCGCTCATATTCACTCAGACAAGGCCAAGGGCAAGGTATTGAGAGTGGGGGAGGATTACTGTCTAAAAACACCGGAGGCTTGCGAGGCTAATGTAATTAATATTATAGTGGCACAGTGTTTGCTTTGAAAACAGTTGTCTATGCAGGGCACTTTTGTAGTATTTTGGGGTACATGTGAAATAACTGCATGAAGGCTTTGATGGGCCCTATCCTATACTTTTAAATCCAGACACACACTAATACACTATATAGGAATAATTGCATATAAACAAATATGGAGAGGTATGATGTTAGCACTAAAAAGCTTAACTAATTTAACTTTCAATGACCACACAACGAGCAGACCTAACGCATTATGTTATAATCCATCTTAGTGTAATACGTGAACATTGAGTGGCCTTTCCTAGTTAATACTGACTGTTATGTGTGGGTTCTTTGTTCGGAGGTATGATACAACGGCCATGTATGACTTGAATTATAATTAAGTACTTTCATTAATTTCACAGGATTTGATGAATACACAGAGAGAGCTATATTAGGTACTGCACTGGACAGAGTCAAACATAAGTACAACTAACGTAGCCAGGGGACTACGTGGAGATACTCTAGCTAAGGGTAATATGATACTAATTACTTATAGAAAGGGACAGAGACCGAGAGTGGTCAGCCAAGTGAACAGGTAATAAATTTAGGTGTAACAAACTAGCAGGCCTGCGGACCCGTTCGTGCAGACGGTTTGACTTGCGCTCGACCCGTCCATTGGCTTGCTCGTGCGTTCAAGCAGTGACTGCTTTCAGCTGCGCTGACCCCCCTCCCAACCGCAGACCGATTTAGGAAGTGCTCGTTTATTTGCGGACACCAGTTGCAAGCACTCGTTCATCCGCAAATAAAAAAATTGCAGTCAAAACCCAACACTACTGCATTGCACTTTTACTTTCACTTTTGGGCAGTTCCAAGCAAAATGGTCTGTGAGGTGAAAATCCCATGTGTCATCTAAGGTACTTGTAGTCGTGCTATCTGGTTGAAATTTTCAGGAAAGCCTCATGATCATTAGGTGACAACATATCTATCCTCAAATTTTTATCATCAACTGCCACTTTCATGCGACAGACTCACGAAATTGTACTTGTCACGTCGTAGCATCACACCGTAACGGTCACTATTTCCAAGTTTCGGAGTTGACCATAAAATACTAGGGGGCCCAGTGGTCGAGTGGATAGTGAACTCTGGTTCACAAAGCTTGTCAAGCGATGTTGAGTGAAAGCAGCTTTTAAGTGGGTGACCACTGCGGTGTGTCCTTGAGCAAGACACGCTAACCCTAGCTCACACGCGCTGCACAGCGGCGACCAGCGATGGCGTGTGAACAAATGAATTGAGTGAATGTATGTCAGATTTGTCTTTTCTTTTTTTTTTTCGTCTTTTCGTGTCTTTTCATGTTTTCAACACATGTTTTCTCATTTTAGTTTAAGTTTAAGTGACTCACTCTTTTACTTATGACCTCAAAGTTTAACAAAAACTTAACGTCTCTAACCATTTCTATTTTTTGTCACATTTTTCAGGGACATTTTTCTTGGCCCAAGAAACATGTTGCCATTATCATCAATGACAAGACATTTTATGGCCTGCAGCAATATGCGGCCGATATCTTATTGCTGGTTCAGCCAAGTTCGGATGATTCTGAAAAATCTTGACCTCCCTGCTCACTACCAGATACAGACTTTGACAACTCAGTCCAGTTGTTGTTTGCATAGAAATCTTGCACCCAACAAACTTAATCCTTGTATGAATGACAGAATGTGGGTGCAGTGCAAACGTCTGAAGAGCACAGACTTTGAGGAAAGAGAAACTGAATGGAGACGTAAGCCAAAGCTTTCTTTATTCAATTCGGGAAGTGGGGCAATGAGGCAAGACAGAGCAGAAGGTCTCGCTCTGTTCAGAGACTTGATGGAAAAAAACGGTTCAGAAATCTGGACTGCCTCTGAGTGGGATGAGGCAGCTGCATTGATCTCTTCTTCTATGAAAGGACCTTGGGATGCCATGTGTATGCAAACCCTCTACACAGAGCAAAACGTCAGCTTAGCACGCTCTTTGATGAATTACTTGGAGGACAAAGATGTTAATCCAAATCGGGTTACTGTGACTTACTTCATTGCTCTCTTAGGATCAACATCATGTGATGACAAGATGCAGGATGAAGAAGTTAAGAAATATTACAATGATTTCATGTCAGTCACAGATTTATTGGATGCTGCCACCATTGAGGTGAGTTTGTTGCCATAAGTTAGGTCCCGTAAATTTCTTTACTCTCTGAGAAATATGATTTGATCATTATTTATTATGATTCCAATGGCCAAGGTACCATGCATTTACTTAGTTAAAAAGTTTGTGTTTGTTTCCATGGAAAATATGTTTAAATATTTATCTTGGATTGGTCTTTCAATTATATAAAAAGCAGCCATTTTTCACATTCTTTTTTTGCAGTAGTGGATTTTCTTTTTTTTAATTGACCCTCTATACACGTATGCATGCATGTACATATTCTTGGATTATTTCACTTGTTGTTAGTGACTTTTGTTCTATTTTTTAACATTTTTTTTAGGTTCTCATAAAGGGTTTGGCTTATTCTAGTCATTACCTGGAATGCCTTAAGTTACTGGAGATTTGCAAAGAAACCCACAGTCCAGGCCCGAGTATGATGGTCCATGTGTTGTTAGCTGGTCTTCGCAATCACAACATGGACTTGTGTGAGCACATGCTGTCAGAGTTTGAACAAGCAATCGAACCCACACAGTTGCATTCCCATATAGCAGAGGTAAGGACACAACTGAGAATTTTCCTCACCAAAAGGTAAAATATTTCAAATCTTGCTAGTGAGTGTAAGATGTTTTTTTCCAATATCTGCAGCCCCCTGGCGTTTGGGGAGATGGGTGTGAAAATTTGGATCTATATCTCTTAAATAAGTGATTCTTTAGACCCCAACCAAATCAAGGCCACACTCTATGTTGCATCTAAGTTTTTGTCTGTGTATCTTGAAGTGATATAGAGGTTTCCAGTTATTTTCTTGTGATGATGGTGGGATATTTTTCTCCTACATGATGCTACAGACTACTTTGAACAATACAGTGAAACTTGTCTAAGGCAACCACCCAATGTTGAGAAGAAACGTGGTCATTTGGGACAGGAAGTCGCCTCAGAGAGGGATAATACACAGAAGAAATGCAATTTGGGAGTTGATTGAAAGTGGTCGATTGTGCACATGGTTATCTTGTATAGGTGGTCCCTTAAGCAGGTTCAACTGTATTATGAAATCTGAAAGAATGTAGATATTTCATTGCCCTGAAAACCCGAGGGTAAGTCACTGCTGAGATAACATTCACAGAAAGATTATTATAGTTCCTTTTTGCAATTGCTATTTCAGGGTGATGTAACTTTTTCTCTGTATTCATTGTTTGAGAGAATGGTTTTGATGACTACACTTATTAATTCCATACAACCAGAACTTTAGTGATTTGTTTTTCATTCCTTAACACCACCAAGCGCCTTTAAATTTTATGATGCTGATCTGTATAAGCGCAACTGTTTTTTCTCTAATGAAATGGGTACTTTATCGTGACGTTTGCGCATAGTATCTATTAGATAATTTGATCATCAAAATAATATTCATAAAAAAAAAAATTTTAATGTCAAATTCCTCCCACAATAAATCAAGACTTGAAAAAAAAACTTGGATTTGAACCAGCAATATAAAAAAATATCAGATTGGATCAGAAAGAGTAGAGTCTGTAGTAAAGCAAAAGCAGGATGGTTGCAATATATCATATGAATGGTGGATTCTGTATACAATGATTTTGAAAGAGTACTTTGTGTACATGGTGAAGTCGTTCCATCATTTGCTTCGTCTTTTCCAGATAGTGCGCACCTGCCTCTCAGCACAAAATCAAAGTGGATTGGAAAGAGTAATGGAGTTTGTGCAGAAGCATGGACTTCTGATTCACAAAGAAAACCTTGATGAGGTCAAATATATTTTCCAGAGGTATTTAGTTGTTTTAATTTTTTTCTTTTCATCAGTGAGAGTTTTGGTGGGGCTTTATATGCTCGAGTGTATGTCTATTTCAAGTAATGTATTCATTGACATGCGAGTTCATGTAGCTGTTTGAATTGGGACCTTTTATTTTTTGCGTATGCTTCGGAGCTACCATTTTTTATTTTTTTTTAATCCTATCAGCATTTTGGGTTCCTACCTTGCTATACCTTGCAAGCAGACATTCGAATTTCGATAGTTGTTTATGGTATTACTACACTAGCTTGAGTACCTTCAGCCTTTGGATAGGACTTTATTTTTATCTTTGCTCAGATGGCAGCCTATGCTTTCTTATTTTCAACAAGTGTCTTCAGCATACACAGTGTTCACTTGAGGCTTCTGGGATTTATCAACTTTACCCAAGAACATTAGTGTGTTAGATTTTTAAAATCCTACCAATCATAAACTCAAGTTACTGATTTAAATAGGAAGGGTAGGCAAGGAATTATAGAAGAGAGAGGGGTGAACGAGCAGCAAGGAGTAAGAAGATCTGAAGACAGAGAGAGGCTGGGGAGAACAAGAGATAGATGGAGACTGGGGAAAAAGCTTAGAAGATGGAGGAATAAGTCCGGAAAGAAGAATGCATTTTGACAGTATCTGGGCTTGAACCCAGTACCTTTGAGATATATGTGCCATATATTTCATGTGTGGCATATCATATCAGGATACACTTTAGACAGTGTGTTCATCCTTTTCAGAGAGCTTTTTCATAATGCCCTTTGTTCTACTGGCACAATTGATATAAGTAATATAGTAGGAAGAGCTTGCTTTCAGGTGCAAGTTTGCTCAATAAATTAAGGGTATAAGTATTGGTTTAGTTACAAGTTTTATGTCCTTGCAACATTGTAAGGTCAATTAAGAGACGGGCTACTTCAACCCTGCCTGTCAGGGCCAACATGGGCTGAGAAGGAAAAAAACCCAGCAGGTTTGGTTTGGTTATCAGTTTTACGTCCCCTGCAACACTAAAACTGATAACCAAACCAAACCTGCTGGGGGGGTTTTCCTTTGCTACTGGGATCGAACTTGGGTCCTCCGCATGACAATCAAATAGCCTAACCGTGTCACCACAGTGCCCGTCAGGGTTTAAGGGTAAAATGAGACTTGTTCAAATAAACTTTCCCAGAGTAATGTTTTTGTTTCTTTTTCTGTTGCTTGATTTGTGACAAAGCACCGAGTTTTGTAGATACTTTTAAGTGTGATAAACAGATAAACATAATAAAAGGTTGGTAGCATTGAAACTTTGACATGTAAATACAGTAAAGAAGTGTGTTGTATATCCACTGTTATAGCTTTCTACCCCTTTGATTATTAATGTGGCATTTATCGCGTTTTACCCTGAAACCCTTGAAATGCTATATATACGGCTATAGATACTAGTAAAGTATTCACCTTTAAGGAATGTGATGTTTCTGCTTTTGAATGATATTCTCATCCGTCCTCAGACACCAACCCGGGCAGTGGACGGGGACATATGGGTACATACATCACAGAGGGTAAGATAAGATAAGATAAGAATCTTTATTGATGGTGCTTGGCTTGTGTTCTTTCTGATATAAAATTTGTATCAACTCTATAAGGATTTTAAACAGACTCTTTTCTCAACTACCTTTGCCTGCCTGCACAGATTTGTCTTTTTCAGCCCTTGATGGCCCTGACCGGCAGGGTCAAGGACGCAGGCCTTTTTAAAGGCCGTAAAACCAAAAGCATCAATAGAAATAGCAATCTTCATTTCTGATAAAAACTGACAGAATAAGTGCACAGAATTTGGAGCATCATGAAAACAATTTTTGCTATTTTTAGCTATGTCGTACAAAAGTGGAGTAGTAGCAGCTCATTACAATTTGTGACATCAGGGATGGTTATGCTCTAAGTTCTCTACTGAATTTAGGATTTTTATTGTTCTTATAGGCTAAAAAAGCCAATCCCAGTTTGCATATGACTTTATTGCAATTAATCATTGCACACAATTATTTTTAAAGCATCATGAACATTCCTGTGATGTGCTCAAGGCAGACCTGGAAGATTTTGATACAAGTAGGACAGATATGTTTAAAGTCAGTTCTAAAACTTTGTGGTCACTCAGCGCATGCACCGACCCAAATTCACCCATCCAATCACTGGGCAAATATTTGCGCCAAGCTGAACAAGCCCGATTGCGTCACGGCTGGCTGCGCATGACGGTAAGGGTTCTTTGTTCTTCAAGCTGTGTAACCACAAAGTGTTAAGACATAATGTACACATTCTACTTGTGTTTACCCCAAGCTTTGACACCCTATTTTGTGGTATCTTTCTCTTGCAGTGTCTTTACTCACTGGTTACTGTGACAAATCCTACCAACGCTTAGCTCATAGGAAAAATAATTTAAACACAGGAGCCGTAGACTAATTAAATATAATATCCTACTGAGAAGTCTGAGGAGTAAGCCACTTGATTTATTGCTTACAAAATTAAAGTCACGGTACTCCTCATTGTGCACCCTCAATGTACTTGACCTTCCTTTATGTTTCTTCCTCAGTGGTAACTGTGTGGTTTGTAAGCATCAAATGGACAAGATAAGTATCTTGGAAGAAGAATTCTCCAGCTTGCGGTCAGCCTTCACTGACCAAGTTATCATTGGAAGCAATATCTTCTACAAGTCGACGCCAGAGGAGCTGAAGCACTTCATGAACTTTATAGATACGAAGGGTCCGTTTGATGTGGTGATTGATGGACTCAATGTCATACACAAAGGACCAAAGCCTCCAAGGAGAGAAAGAGTAAGTTCAGCAATGTGTCTGTCATTTTTATTTTGGAATAGCGAGTGATGAACTTATCATTTTACCATTAGATTTTCTAACCCTTAAACTATCAAGGTATGCTAATGCCATATGTGATGGTATTTCAGGATTTCTCACCTCTAATTGTGCTGCTGTAGAATCTCCAAATACTTGTTGAACAATCCTTGCAGTGGGCCACAGAAGTAGGATTATTTATTTCGTAGCTCGTAAAAATTCTGAGTGGGTATTTTTACAGTAACTTTCCCCCAACAGCTGATTTTTTTCAAATATAGAACCCCTGAAATGGTTGACGAGCTGAAAACAGTTCATGAGTTAATCAAGAACTGCAAAAGTTAGATATTGTGACTTTCAAGACACTGAACCAATGATGCTCTACGCTGCACAAAGAGTACAGAAGTGCAGCTTACATAAAATGTAAACATATTTTGTATTAGATATTGTATCTTACTGCTGAGACAAAAAGTTTCCCTCTAGTCCTCAATAGGTCAAGTGAGAGTGGTCAATACACAGAGTATTGTTCAGTAGGACAGTCATAATAATCATGATGTACTGCATTTGTTTCTTTTCTCTTCAGCTGGAGCGTACAGTGGCCTACTTTGCAGAGTCCAATAAAAAAATTCTCATTTTGGGAAGCAAGGCCCTGAAGATTTCTGCATCCAACTTTCGGCATGCAAAATCAAAGCCTGTGATATATATGACTTCAACTACGTGAGTGGTTTTCATTTTCATTGTTGTGTGTGTGTGCTGGGATTTTCAGATTTTAGTCAGCTCTTTTACTTGAAAAGATTGCCTTGTTTTAATTTCCCAAAAATTACTAAGTCATATGATGATAAAGTTGTCAGTTCCAAGGGACACAGTCATACTCTTACAAACACGCACACATTCATGATGACGGTGTATTAGACATCAGATGGCTTTAAGCAATGTATGAAATCTTAGTTTTCAGGGCAAGATAGGTTTATCGAAACAAGCCCTCGTTTATATCTAAATAATCACTATACCAAAATACGCAGAATGCTCTAAAACTCACTCACACTATACAATAAAATTTGGTAATGACAATAAACAAGAAATTAAAAATTTGAAATTCCCCTCTCTTTTTCAAGTCTGGATGAATGTTTCAAAATTATTATCTTTCCTTGTTGGCTGTTGCTGGTATGGTTTTTCATTTTTTTCATTTTGGCTTTACTCTTTTCATTTTTGTGCCATATTCGAGACCACTTGGTGTTGGTTGAAAGAACTATGTATATCATTATTATTGTCATAAAGCTATGTTGAAAATTGACATCTGTGGTGTAATGCTTAGATTCTTGGCCTATCATGCAGAGGACAGGAGCTTGATGCCCACAATAGACAAATATCTTTATCTCTCATTGAAATGTTGTGTCCCTCTGCCTTCTGCTCTAAGATTACCCTACAATGCCACAGGGAGCTTAAAACCAAAAGCAATCCAAACGAATGCTAAAAAAATTGAGAATGACTTTTTTCCTTGCATTTATTCACTCATTTCCTCCAAATAAGCATAATTATTTTACTTTTTTTCAGGAAAGCTGACGACGTTTTTTTCCTCTACGCTGCCATCCAAAGTGGCAAGGACACACTGATTGTCACATTTGATAAACTGAGAGACCACAAGTTCCGCCTTGAGCCAAAGCTGCGGCCCATTTTCCACAAGTGGTTGAAGTCAGTGCAGATCTATGACTGGTTCTTCTCAAGATACGGAGAGTTTGGTATCAGGGTGAGTCTGTTGTGAGGAACTCTATTTCTATTTGATGGCTTGAGAAAGAGATAAAGGAAGATGTCTGAATTGTTGAACCTACCTCACATTTTATCCTCCCTGAATCTGCTCCTCTTTGCATAATGTTTGGACACTCCTGTCCTAGATCTAGCTACAATACTGAAATGTAGTCAACTGCGGGATGAGTTGATGTCATCAAGGATGGGAGAAAAAATATATCAACTCCTCCAAAATATTCATTTAAATTAAGTATGAATGTAAAGAAGAGGAGGGGGCTGGCTCTCTAGAAAATAATCAACCTCTCCGAAAGTCAACTCAAGAGATATCAACACAAGTGGAATCAACTGCACACTGCCTTTTTCTGTGCTGTGTTTACCTTCTGACTACCAGAGTACACCTCCATCTGCATGGCTTCAATTTGTTTATTGATCGCTTATAGGCCTAGCAGTAAAGTAATATTAGCAAATTTTATCCCAATAGGTATGTTTTTATCCTTGAATACAAATCTTTGCTGTGCTTGTGGCTATATCTTTTTTCTTTTCCCTTTCTCGCACATTTTCCTTTTTTTATATCAATTCTGAGTTTTTAACCCATCATACAAAGTGGCTTTTACCAGTGTGACCTGTCTCTTCTTTCCAATCAAGCATTATTGTAAGGTCCTGTGTGCTTGGTTTGGTTACCAGTATTACTTCCCCTGCAATACTGTAAGGTCATTTAAGAGACGGGCTACTTCAACCCTGCCTGTCAGGGTCAACCCAGGCTGATACGGGCAAATCCCAGTAGGAAAAGACGTACATCGTCCACTCGTTGGATCGATCTCGGGTCTTCTGCATGATAGCCAAAGAGCCTAACCATTACACCACAGCACCGGTGTCCTTTGTGATGTGCATCACGCGGAACCAAATACTGATTTTCAGTGTGGTTTCACTAAGTTTTTGTTTCTTTATAAATAAAGGGGAGAAATTTAGGAATTAGCACTTCAAGAACAAAGTCCAAGACATTGAACCAGCATCTGAGCTGTAATGGTTAAGCTCTTTGCCTAAGATGCAGACAGCGGGAGTTCGATCCCCACATTGGACGAACATCTCTGTCTCTCTGCTCGGATGTTGTGTCCCAGTCATACCAGGTTCGCTCTCACAAGCAGGGTCAAAGTACAGTTGAACCTGCCCTAAGGACTACCTGTCTAAGGCGAAAACCTGTGCAAACAACCACTTTCCATTTCCCCCCCTTGCGTTTTTTTGCTCTATATGACTCTGTCCAAGACGACCACCTGCCTAGAACCACCACTTTTTTTCCTGATGATGAGTGATCTACTTGTGCGGGTCCGACTGCAGCTGGCCTCTAAAGTGACTTTACACTGTTACAACTAAATACAAAGGACAAAAATTCAAACCAAAACAAAAAATAGACAGAATGTTGAAATAAGTCTATGATAAACTTCATTCTTCTTTTAATGTTCTGTCTTCCCTTCCCCTCAAATTTGTTTATTGTGCAGTCTCTACTACGATCATAGAAAATCAGCATGGAGACACCTGATTTTAATAAAGTTCATCTGTTTTTATACCTGCAGAGACGCCACTTATATCACATCGGCCCGGCCAAAGACAATGGCGGCTGGCACTTCCCTGTCAACGACTGTGATAGAGATGCTCCATACGGTAAACTGGGTGTGCTTTGTTTGAGACAAGGGAGAGAATCATCCAAACCGAGGAGGAATCCACAGAAGTACACAACTGGGAAACGGTCTGCACCCCGCGTAGATGTTGAAAAAGAATGGTTCCAAGCGTAGATTTTGATGTGGGATCCCCAATACCATCCATATACAGTAGAACCCCCACATCTTGACGTCTTTTAACTTGATATTTGGTTAAGTCAACACAATTTGGGATTCCCAACTTTTTCTTTATTTACTCATCGACATCCCTTAAGTTGCCTTTCTCTTTACTCAATGTGATTTCAATAGTCCCATCAATGTCAGCTTATGCAAGTTCTACTGTATGTAAGAAGGGCAGCAGATTATGTTATCCAATGAGTCAGAATAGACTTAATGTGGCTGGAGATGAAGAAAGTGTGATCTGTCATGAGATACTCCTTGAACAAGGCAGTGTTCATACCACACAAAAACTGTATATATATATATGACAAGTAATGAAAGACAGAAAGAAAAACAAAGAGGATGTCCCCATTGGGAAATTTAGTAGGCCTATACAAGGATGATTAACAACTGTACATATATACTCATGCACGTAAGTGCACTGCGGATTTGGGTGCGTTGAGTTTTGATTTTTACACCCCTAATAATACTGTAAGGTCATTTAAGAGAGACAAATCCCAGCAGAAAAAAAATGAGATTGTTGACACATGGGATCGATCAAACTCAGGTATTCCATGTGATAGGCAATAAACCTAACCATTACACCACAGACACAGTGCCTGCATTGATAATGTATTTATCTTAATTTGTGTTCATACAATACAGCATGTATTTGTTAACTATCTCCTATGCGTCAGCCTGGTTCAATAAAGATTCTGTTGATTGGGAATGCTGCTGTTGTGTACTTTAAATGAGACCTCAATGTATTTTCATTTGCGTTTGGAAATACATGTAGGCTACTGTAGTATTAGTATGGAAAAGATTATGCCAACCTGATGATATTTAATTTTCAAAGGGAAAATACCGTAACCAAAGAAGTTTTCACGTTGATATTGGTAGGTGTATTTTTGCATCCCGAGGATTAACAACAGTTTGCACCAGTACGACAAATATACAGTGGAACTTCCCAATAACGACCTCTCTGAATAGCGACATTCTCTGGATAAGGACATCAGCCTCTGGTCTCGAATTTTTTGCTATATAACATTAGTAATTAAAGTGTCTAAATAGCGACATACATTCTAGTAAAACCTCTGCATAACGACAACGAGGTTGCAACTGTTGACGTTTACTCCTTTGTGTTGGTAATTCAACTGCACTCATGTCGGTCCCAAGCCAGGATAAACTACATGTACAGAGGGAAATGGCATTATAGCAAGACATTTACAATCATAATCATAACAATAATAAAAATAAGCACCCGGAAAACACGTTTTAACGTATTAGTATCAGTGACTCGCGGGAGACAACAGCACAACACATTGTTTCATTGATGGATTTACCACACCCAAATGTCTGCGTCATCTTGGAAACTTCTTGTATTCTTAGCAACGACATTTCTGAATACCGACATAATTTTACGGCCCCGAGCAATGACGTTATCGGGAAGTTCCACTGTACCAGACTCCAGATCTGTCATCTGCATTTATTGCCAAATTTTGCCAAAAAAAACCTCCAAAAATTGTCACAAAATTTGAAAAAAAAGCCCAAATTTGAAAAAACATTTGCGGGTTCCCCTAGGCCGAAGCCGCTTTTAATTTCTGATAGGCAAAAAAAAAAAAAGAAAAAAAAATGAGCAGAGGAGGAGGAGGAGGAAGAAGAAAATGAAATGAGACTCCCGATTCATAGACCATACCGGCGCGGGGAAAAGGAAAATACGGAGTTTCACCTTAGCGTGACAACACCAAAAGAGAGAGAAAGAAAGAAAGAATGCGTGTGTGTGCGACAGAGAGAGAGAGAGAGAGAAGGTGAAAGGGGAGTGATAGCTGCATACACTTTGCTAATGTTGGTAGACAATGACAAA
>JAUKPP010250158.1:0-12775 GCA_032273245.1 Phyllaplysia taylori
GTGCCTTTCCCAAGGACACAACGTCGGGCCCGAGCTGGGATTCGAACCCGCAACCTTCCGATTACGAGTCCGGCAGCATAACCACTCTACTACCGACATCCCTTTCAGTCCAGGGTGGTTCTGACAGGCGCAGCCGAGGAAGCCAGTCTCTAAAAATGACGTTGCAGTTCCAAGGCAAAGCTAGATCTCTCTTTCTCCCTCTCTCCTTCTCTCTTTCTCTGTATTTGTCTTTTCCTCCATGACGAAAATGTCACTTAATACCTGCCCCACGATGCATACCCCTTCAGCTAACTCTCTCTCTCTCTCCCTCTCTCTCTTTCTCTGAATCTCTCTCTTTTTCCTCCTCCTCCTCTCTCTCTCTCTCTCTCTCTCTCTCTCTCTCTGTCTCTCTCTCTCTCTCTTTCTCTATGCCCACATGTCCCAACCTCTCTAAGCAGTCTCACTTCCCATGTATACTATACCACGTGAATCCACACTACACTCTCTCCTAGGAAGTTTTCGGGTAGATGCGGCTACCCACTGTCTCCACAGCAGTCACCAAAAATAAACGGAGCACCCCAAGCGGAAGCGTGCATGTGCTAGTGCAGTAACACGAGATCCACGCTCGGCAGATGGATATCACCCACACGCCCGACTGCCAAGATCTTAGAGTGGATATCGCCGGCTTAGTTTCGCAAAACGATCGAACTAGAGTTAGGTCGATTACTTAATTGTAATACTCGATACATATTCGACGAATGCACTACTTTTTCATCAACTAGTTGATTAGTTTCAATGAACGCACATTACCTGGTATAACAAGGGAAAGATGTAGCTGAAACACATACAGCATAGATTTGTGGCTTGATAATTACAGAATTAATTTTTCAACATTGATGTAATCGATTGCATTGTGTGAAAAATAATTTTTAAAAAAAATACTAATTTGTCAATGGATTCTCTCTTTCCTTCTCTCCCCTCCTCTCTCTATCTTTCTTTGTTTCTTCCACTCTGCAAGACTTTCTCTTTTTCTGTTCCTACTTATTTTTCAAATAATCGGTGAGTTTCCATTGGAAACTTCGTTATCGATTACCAAATGATTTATCGATTATCGCACCTCCAGATTCCACAGGAATATCTTTGACTCTTCGTCTGGGACAGGGCAACGAACAGCAGGTCCAGTCAAAATGTCAATATTAGTTTTACAGACATAGATAGACAAAGGATACGTGCATATTGATACAATGTATTGAATAAGGGGGCTCATTTGCTGCAAAAATGGCTCACTCGTATACTAATATTATTGAATCAATGCCCTCAATTGCTGGAGACGGGAGGAGCTGCTCACTTCCTGTAGGGGAAGGCATGAGCCACATACGTTCGTAAATGATCCGAGCTGATTCCAATTTGTCTACGGGGGATGTATGCAAAAGTGTGCGAGATAATGTCAACTCCCACTACGAAGACGAAGTTTTGAGCAATGTAGATTCTAAATCTATCTTGGCTCTTACTTCTTACTAGGCAGGCTGTTAAAAAAGGGAGAAGAGAGAGAGAGAGAGAGAGAGAGAGAGAGAGAGAGAGAGAGAGGGTGCGAGGGGGTTTTAAGAGTGTGAGAGGGAGGATAGAAAAGATAAAAGGGGAGAGATAGAAAGAAAAAGAGTGAGAAATGAGAGAGGAGAGTGTGGGAAAAAGAGGGGGATAGATAGATAAAAGTGAGGGTATACCATAATTTATATATCAGTTGCCTTGAGAATATACTTTTTTTTACTTCATATTATCAATAGTACTTCCTGCGGTAAGATACAAACTAGTACATGTATAACCCAAACTCTTTTTTTTTTTTTTTTTTTTTTTACTACATAGCATCCTTTCCTTTGTTCTTTCTCCTCCAGTTCTCATCTCTCACTCACTCCCTCGTTCTATCTTTCTCTCTCTCATGGGTGCAAACACTTTTCGTGATGAATAATAATGTTCCCGAAATTTCCTTCTTTAACGTTATTTTTTTTCTATTTCTCTTTCGGGTACTTTAAAAAAACTCGACTCAGATCCCTTGCGAGATGGATGATAACTTTTTGGGCTTGATCTCTTGAGTTCAATGCCAAAGTAAATTTAGTTCAAACACTTTTAAAACAAAAGCATCGCGACTAAAATCAACAGTGTTTTCACCACATCTTTGCATTGATCTTAATATCAGAAAACAAAAACAACCACAGTTCCCCCTTCAAACTCATCTATCGTCGTCTTACCCCCCCCCCCCCCCCCCCCCACACACACACACACCTTCCCCGTTCATTTCCAACAATCCTTACTCCACACTTTATCACCACATTGCCCTCTCGACTTCAAGCAGCAAATGCCAATAGATCGCTCTATCTATTCCCGACCTTGCACCTCAAAAAATCGTCCCCAGGTAAGTTATATTTCGATTATTTTCATCTAAAGGTCAGCAGAAAATGCGTTTTCCTGTGGGACGGCGCCAGTTTGTTTTGGAAAGTTCTCTGTGTTTATTTGTCAGTCCCAACACGCCAGCTGGGCAAGTCGGCCTCGCCCGCTCGCTCCTCTCGCCCCTCCTCTCGCTCCCAATCCCAACATCTTTCATTGCCTTGTCTCGTCTCCCTCTGTTTCTCTTTTGACGCAGCATTAATTCTGTCTTCATCGTGAAGTCTGCTTTCAACATTATCTTGTGATTTTTTGTGTCTAAGAGAAGACAGGTATAACAAAAAAGAATTTTTCTTTGGTTGGCGTTTAACCCCGAATCCCGTGATGAAGAGTAAGTTTCTCTTCTTACCCTAACAATAGCGAACGTGTCCCTCTTCCCCCAACCCGTGTGGGGGGTGGGGGGTGGGGGGGGGGTGGAGAGGGAGGGGTGGGGGAGGAGTGGGGAAGGGGGTAAAAAGGGGGGGGGGGCTACGGGAATGATTGTTTAGTCCGAGTATAGTCAGATCCTTTGGTTTTGGTTCAGTTACCAGTTTTACGTCCCCTGCAACACTGTAAGGTCATTTAAGAGACGGGCTACTTCGACCCTACCTGTCAGGGCCAACCGGGCTGAGAGGGAAAAAAAATCCCAGCAGAAAAAATCCCAGATCGTCCGTTTTCAGCACTCTAATAAAAGTCTCCTGACGTGTCCTCTGTTGAATCCCAGTCTGATACTTGCCCATATTTTTGCCCACTCCAAACCCTCAGACTCCTCAGAATGTATCAGCACAAACAAAAGCAAGAATAGAAACAGAAGGGCGAAGAAGAAACGCGACTCGAGATCTGAGTCATATTCGCAAAAGGTTTGGTTTGGGATAAAAAAGAGAAGAAAGGTTTGGTTTGAAATTAAAAGGGTTTGGTTTGTGATAAAAAAAAGGTTTGAAGCACCTTTCCGCAGCATTTCGCCTCCAGCGATAATGAGGTGTGCGGGAGACACGCGGAAGTCGCTGTAAGCATCACTCTGAGGTCAGATGCGTGCAAACTTGGGACATGCATTAAGTGGGAGAAAACTGCCTCTTAAATATTCTTCTCTCTCTCTCTCTCTTACAATCATCCAGCCATATATCCTTCTCTCAAATATCAATGACGCTTTTTATTTATTTTTTTCAGCCATTGAATTAGCGAGTTTGATTTTTTATTGTCTCTGGGAGCCGTTTTCTGTATAATGCTCATTCTGAATGTTTGGTTTTACTGCAGCATGAAGTTCGACGTCTGCTCGAAGATTTGATGTTTGGTTCATTGAGATTTCTTCCACGCCTCATTTTCGTTACGTTATGTC
Source organism: Phyllaplysia taylori (assembly GCA_032273245.1). Lineage (NCBI taxonomy): Eukaryota > Metazoa > Mollusca > Gastropoda > Aplysiida > Aplysiidae > Phyllaplysia > Phyllaplysia taylori. The sequence goes on from JAUKPP010250158.1 coordinate 3,734, forward strand.
TTCTGTATTTTGGTTGCGGTTTGTAAATTTTATCGCTATCTTAATTGTGCTTGTACACGTGTTACTAATTCTTTTCAATTTTCTGGGATCTCAAAATACAGTATCTTTGTTGGAAAGCTACTTTCTCTTTCGTCACCACAGCATGACTAACGTGATATACTCTCCGATCAACGCTTCGATTTAATCATTCCAGTTGCGTACTTCGGTCTGTCTAGACGAGAAATCTGTCAGTACCATTGGCATTTCGTCTGAAACAGAATTATGATTAGTTTTCTCACAGCGACGCCAGCTTTTGGTGTTTTATCAAGGAACTGGCTGAAACGTGGTGATAAAGTCCATTTCAGATGGAGTCTTTGGATTTGCTTTTATTTCTGTAGGTCTTTCATTTTGCCTCCGCTTTTAATTCTAAATCTTACGATGGTAAAAAAGTAATATTCTTACATGACCTCTTTTTCGCTTGGGGTGTCGGTAGTGTATGATGGTCAGGCGATCAGGTAGGAAAGAGTACTCTGATGCTAAGTTGGTGTAACAAAGAAACATCATGTGCTACCATTATTGTAAAATACCAACTTGCACTGAATGCATCCCGGGAAATCCAGGTTGCTTCCCTATGACTTTGATCTGCCTCCCGCCCTAGTCACATCTCTATGCGCATTCAAGTTATTTCTATTTGTCTTGTTTTCGTTTCCAAACATGTCTTATCTACTTGAAAAACACGCTGGGCAGGCTGAAAAATTCCGAAGATCTAAAAAAACTGATGTGTTGAAAAGATGTTTCACATTTCCAGGATAGGTCTCCTCTCTACCTACTTCAGTTGAAGTGCCTGGCCAAGGAATATAACGTCGGGTGTGGGCAAAAATTCCTTTTATATCGTTGTTTATTTTGTAGCAGTTTTACAGCACTATCGACACTGCAAGGCCAATCGATGCCAGGCAAGAAGTAGATTACGACAATAGTAACGGTTAGAAAGAAGTAGAAGAATCAGACAAGGACCTACATCAGACCCCCTCAAACCACCCACAGCTAGAATTCGAAACCCTGGACGCCACATGCCGATCTTATGTCGTATTTTTTACAACAGGTACTTGGCTCGAGCGCCTATTTCTGTTCGCCACGTGATCATGACATAGTTTCAAGGCTACACCAACGATCTCTAACATATTATTTACAGACAGCATGGTGCCTTGCGATACAAATTTAAACAATCCCCCTCCACATCTACTTCTAAAAACAACCGCGTGCACCCTGAATTCTGAACCAACTTGAGTCCTGTGGAGAGAGATGTCACATGAATAAATAAACAAAACACCACGTGAGCTTAGTACTCTTTGGTTCTATCTTCAAACTGTATCTGCGAATAGCGGACATTTTGCGTTTCAGCCAGTAAGTTCAAGCCATATTCACGCCTGAAAAGAGCTTGGAGATAGTTCAAAATTGCATTGAGATCGCGATAGGTCCGACCTGAGGCTCTGGGAAACCAATCTTCCAGTACGTGGTCTCACTGCCTGTTTTCTGTGTCTCTTGCTTGTTCGCTCCTATTCCCTGTATCTACTTAGGCCACTATCGCGCGGTCATCGGTACAATACACTAGAACAGGGAATCGCTAGGCTAAGCGTAGTGTAAACAACTGATTCTGTTTTTAGGTGCACATTTGTGTGTCTGCAAAAACTTGTACGCTACAGAGCCGAAGCAGAGTGAAGCAAACAACCGCCTGCGGGGAAAAGTTCGGGGAAAACAACGGGTGGGTAAGTAGCGACGAGTACTTACGCCAAGTACTATAGCATAGACCTGGGTAATGAATCATTTAAAAGAACGAATCCGGATAAATATTTGCAGCTACTCTTAGACATCTGAATAATTGAAGTCCAGGTTTATTTTTTTTTATTGAGAGTAAATTCTTTTTCACTATAGGTAATACATGGAGAAAATAATATTATGAAGTTGATTAATCTGTTTGCCTGTCTTTTACAGATTTCAAATTCAGTACGCGGTCCTTCAAATAACTAAACAAATAATCGAACAATTTATTCGTTTACGCTCATCATCATGAGAAGAGCAAGGAGTTTCTCAGGTAAGACATAAGTAGGTCGTGGTGTGAGGATCTGTTACGTACCTGTACGCCAACCACAGATCGAGCGTGAACAAAAATGCTGCTACCTCTACAAGAATCCTGACAAGAGATATGATGAATGAGCCGGTGATCATAGAGCAATAAATCATATTTTTTTATACAGTAATCTCATCATGTTCGTTAGGAAATCAACGTTTTTACTTTTGCTCTGATTTTAAATAGAGGAACATGTAGGTCTACGTTCTTGACTCTTCGGATTACTTCTTGAAGAAATCCATCTTCTAGACATTGATGTAATGTATGGCGCCGGTGCTAAACCGCGTATGTTGCTTAATACAGCTGTGTTCATGTATTGCTAGACAGAAAGATGAAATTCGCTGGCCCCCATAGGCTAAAACAGCAAAAGAGCTGGTGCCTCTATAGATCATTATCTTCCAACAAACTAGCGTTAGATCCCCCACCCCCACCACAATGCAGCAATAAGCACAGGGATGACCGCAAAGATATTACCACACACGACGGCGAATGACTGAGACTTGACGTGCATCATGCAACATACGAAATGTACCCGCATCTGTGGTGTAACGGTTAGGCTCTTCGCCTGTCATGCTGAAGATCTGATCGATGTCACGTGCAGATGATTTACGTTTTTCTCCTGGGAACTATCCCTCTCTGCCCCGGTTGGCCCTGACAGGCAGGGTCGAATATCCCGTCTCTCAAGTGACCTTACAGTGTTTCAAGGGATGTAAAACTGGTAACCATACCAAACGAAAATACGAAATGTGGCCTCATGGAGGTTCGAATGCATACCGGCACCACCTTTTTCCTTTGCACGCATGTGCAGCTCTTGCATGGATTAAACTTGTGCCTGCGAATAATCAGCGCAATATTTTTCTCATAGGCGGATATTTAGGTTTGTTCTGATACCCAAGAGAGTTTCTGACAGCTTGTCTTGCGGGATTTGTTGTTGTTTCACGTGGGGCTTTGGTGTATTTCAGTGTCAGCGAATCTTTATTTCCAGGCAATCATTAGGCTTTATGTAATGTAGAACTCTGTACGTGTGCTAATCACCTAGAACGCAGAAATGGAAAGTTTGGGTCTAGTGGGGAGAAGAGAATAGCAGACTTTCCGTTGGTATGACAGTGCTCTTCTCAACGCGAGTTAGCCCTAACAGACATAGTTGAAGTACCCGGTCTCTTGAATAACCTTATGGTATTGCAAGGAGTGGAAAACACAAAATTCAACATGGGGAAAGTTTTAGAGTTTCCCCATATTTTCCTTGCGATCATTTCATAGAAAAACTAGACATATGAAATTGGATAATCGCTTATAAATAGTGCAGCTAACAAAAGTTTGACTTTCAAGATTAACAACTCTAGTGTTTACTTCTAAATAATTGTGGTATTCCTTGACGTATCATAGTTACTCGTCATACATCTGGTACCTTCTTCTACAGAGCTATGAATTATAAGTTTGTGCTGCGTACATGCACTAGGTGATCCCTCAGACATCTATAAATAGATCGATAGCACGGATGTCACCCATGGGCTTCGCCATGTTAACATAAAATGAATAAAAAGTAAAGGGTAGACCAATGAAAGGGTGGTAGGTGCGTTACCGCCTCGTTCATTAAGCAGATACACCTAAATCTTAATGGCTGCACCCGTGCACGCCAATGCATCATTGCCTTCCGCAAACGAGTTGTCATAGGATGCGAGGGGAGACCGCCATTACTATCACGTCGGAGTCAATCGGTCTAGTATGTATGTGTGTATGTATGGCATGTGTGTCTGTGGATGATCCAAACTCGATGAACGTCGAAAAAGCACAAAAAGACCAACCGATAAATTGTAAAGATTCGCTGAATGTACAAAAGAGTACTTCTCATGAGAAACGAAGGAACAATCTAAAAGCAACATGTCATCTCACAACATGAAAAAGCAATCCTCATAAGAACGGTCAGCTTTACAGTGGATGTCGCCCTTGGTTGCTATCACGCATAACCTACTTCCATACTTTGTGACATTAAATTATGGCATAGAGGCAAGAATTTCATGCAGGAGAGGGAGAGAGAGAGAGAGAGAGAGAGAGAGAGAGAGAGGGAGAGAGAGAGGGAGAGAGAGTGAGAGCTAAAAGAAGAAGAGAGAGGATACACCGTGTATAGTAAAACCTGTCTAAGACAACCTAATCTCGAGAAAATAGCGGTGATCTTAGAGAGTGATATTATATAGAAAAATATAATTTGGGAGTCAATCGAAAGTGGTCGTTTGGGCAGATGGTCGTCTTATACAGATGGTCGTTTGAGCAGGTACAATCGTACACACATTCTATAATTTGAATTTTCTACAATAGGACTTGTTTGTTTGCTTTTACCCTCCAGACACAGTGAGAATCGCCCTTTTTATGCTCCTCTTACATTTAGACAATCCGCTATTCATAAAATTAAGTTAAAAAACACTAAGCACGAACATTAAATTAGATACTACAGTCTTATATTATTGATAATCCTGAACCAAAAGGAACAATAGGAAATTTTCCACTAAATAACACTAGCAGTGACGAAAAGAGGGGGGATATCTATAGCTAAGAACCAATCACAAAGGCAAGAACAGATGGAGGAGAACTAGTAACAAAAGAAATGAAAGCAAAACACGCGAGACAGCGAAAGTAGAAATAATATAGAGCAGCCCTTGAACAACACAATATAGACGCAACCCCAGCTTCGATCGCTAGCCCTTGTTGGCTGTGTCCCCTCACCTTGAGATCCAGGTTTTTCAACTTAAAAATGAAATGAAAAGAAAAAGAGAACTAATCTCTGAAAGTGCTTAAGTGCATCTCGAAAGAATCGGTAAAAAAAAATCGAAGGACAAATTTGCGAAGCTTTGTAGTCAAAACAAGACGTTGCCAGATGTTAAAGCAATTTTATTAGAATCTACATCGGAAATTCCCAATTACTTTCAGCATAATTTCGTTGAAAATAAGCAGTCCGGGTAGCTGAAGGTCAATTTGATAGCAAAGGCGAGACAAAAGTTTAATTTCCAACTTTTTGAATAATTTACTGTAGAATTCGGAATAACAAGGTCATTGTACGCATCTACTACATCAGAATTTACATAAAAAGACAAGGAATGTCGGCTTTTCAGATACACCAAAAAAGTGAGACAGTGCAACAGCGCTGTCCCATACTCAATAAAGATAGAAGAAATAGCGGGATTTCTCGAAAAGAGGGGGCAGATCTGCTGCGCAACTGCACTGCAATAAAAATAACCCAGGGTTTTTCTCGCATAAATGGCCAGTAAGGGACTGAAATATTGTAAAGATATGGGGGAATACTACGTCATGTACTTGTAGAAGCATTGCAAAGAGAAGTCGGCTATAGTTTATATTTACCAGCTTTTAGTTGTAACTTATCATAGCGCAGCCCCGAGAAGGGATGAATAAACAGGGAGGAAGAGAGAGAGAGAGAGAGAGAGAGAGAGAGAGTGAAATGGGGAAGAGACAGAGAGAGAAAAGGTAGGGAAAGTAAGGGAAGTGATAGATAGATAGATAGATAGATAGATAGACAGGAGAGACGGAAGAGGAGAGTTGGGGGAGGAATCCACGGAGAAAGGGGAAAGGGATGGACATAGATATTGTACAAAGAGATAGAGAAAAAGAAAGAGAAGGCGGTAGACAAAGATGATCAGAGAGAAAGAGAAGTTTAGAGAAAGACAGAGGAAGTGTGGCGGAGAGAGAGAGGGAGACAGAGAGAGAAAGAGAGAGAGAGAGAGAGAAAGAGAGAGAGAGAGAGAGAGCGGGAGTGAAGGAGAATAGGAAACAAAGAAGGAAATGGAAAAAGAAGACACGTAGAGAAAGCAGAAAATATGAAAAACTAGATCAGATGAAATGAATGTAAATAAATTGCCCCGGGGTTCACAGCACGAAGAATAAGCCGAGATGGAAATGAAATTGAAAAAAAGGATAAAAAAGAGAATTAAGCCTATATAAACTTGAAGATGAAAAAAAATAGATCAGATGAAAGAAATGTAAATAATGTAGAACGAAGGTCACGGCAAACAGGAAAAAAAAAAGGGACAAGAAATTGGAATAAAACGGGGAAAGAAGAGAACCGCACAACACTAAATGAAAATAGAAAAAAGTACGACCTGAAGCTGGAAGTACACGATAAAGATAAATGGGCAACGGACAGATAGGAGAGCGGCAAACAGCGAAGCAGAGCGAGATTTAGCAGCAAGTAGGAACGGTAACTCGATAACTCCCGGAGCGCCGCAGTTCCCTGCCCTTTGATATGATATTCCAGCGGCGGCAGAAATCAATAAGGGGGACACGCGTTGCATCATTCGATAAATCAGATAATTATGATCTGTCTGAGCAAACACCCACCGCTGTCTACGGTTTCATGCTAACTTCCGCTCCACTTTTTCATCAAAGCACGCAATATTTGATATCGGGGAAGGCCCACATTTTTTTTCGGTTTGCTTCCATGTTCTTCGGCAAAACACATATTGCAACTGACGGAAATGGAATGCTGGGAATGGAAGTTGAGCAAAAAAAATCTTGGAATACCGTGTAAATAACGGGAGTTTATATCCACGAAAAAAGCGTGCAGAATTTTCATTTACTATTTGTGAGAAAAAGTGTAAAAACGTAAACACCTAAAAACCAAAAGGGTAAGTGTGTGTATGTATGTATAATGTGTGTGTGTGTATGTATGTGTGTGTGTGTGTGTGTATGTGTGCGTGTTTGTGTGTGTGCTGGTGGAGAAGGGCTTGGGTAGGTGGTTTAGTGTGAGTGAGTCTCTCAATGATAACATAAATCTCGTAAATAATTTATTCGATCTCTCCATGCCTACCTTTCTCTCTCTCTCTCTCTCTCTCTCTCTCTCTCTCTCTCTCTCTCTCTCTCTCTTTGTCCCTCAATTGTTAACATCTCAATTCTCTTTCTCGCTCTCTCATTCCCTTATCAAAGTATAACAAATCATGACATGATAATGATCACTTTTCCACGAAACTCCATGCACACGTTTGTATCCGTCATCTTTGGTTTAATGGTTCGACTCTTCGCCTGTCCCGCAGAAAACCTGATTTCGACATCAACTGCTGGGATACGTCATTACACAGATTGATCCAAACAGGGAAGCTCGAAGAAACGCGTCTCTTAAATAACCTTACAGTATTATGGCGGACGTAGAACAAAACAAACAAAAAAAACAAAACAAAAAAAACTAGACACCCCCCCAAAAAAACACACCCCCCAAACAAAACAAAAACAAAACAAAAACAAAACAAGAAACCCTAATAAAAAACACCAACCCCAAAACAAACACAATTTCAACGCTCTTGGCATTAAGCGGGAAATCCCGATATCCGGAAACCCTTCACATCTATTTATAGACCAAGAATCTCCCCAAATCCCGCCTGGTAGTCCTGCTGTCCGTGTATGTTTGCATCACACTGGAGCCTCTGAGCAAACTTATCTGCTCGGGCCATGAGGAGGTGATAATAAACACTTCTTACCTATCACAAACACAGGCAGGGGCTGACGACTGGTCAGTTAGTGTGGGGATTTACCCGGATAACTATCGGCGAATCGGGGAGTTCTGCGACCGGACACCAAGATAGATGTGTACCATAGAAGAGGGAAAAGGGTAGGTGGGTCAATATAACAATACGGGCGCTATACGAAGACGGAAAGATAGGTAGATAGATAGACAGATTGATGGATAGAGAGGGAGAAAGAGAGAGAGAGAGAGAGAGAGAGAGAGAGAGAAAGAGAGAGAGAGAGAGAGAGAAAGAGAGAGAGAGAGAGAGAGAGAGAGATCGGGGAATCAGGGAGTTCTGAGAGCGGACACCCGATAGACGTGGAGCATAGAAAAGGGAAAAGAGCAGATGGTGCAATAAAAACAATACAGGCGCTATACGAATACGGCACAGATAGATAGATAGATAGATAGGGCACAGATAGATAGATAGATAGATAGATACTAAGATAGATAGATAGATAGACAGATAGATAGATAGATAGATAGATAGATAGATAAATAAATAGATAGATAGATAGATAAATAGATAGATAGATAGATAGATAGGGGGGAAAGAGGCAGAGAGACGTATAGATCAAAAGTAAGACATGGAGTAGTTAGGCGGAGATTGTGTGAATGTGGTGTGTTTGGGAAGGGGTTTGGGTTTATTTAAACGTACCAAATTTGTGAATCTGAAACTTGATGATTGGCCTAGCTTAGATCCAAGGATCTTTGGTCCTCTCGAATATAGTCAATTCTTAAGCAACATTGGGTATTGGGGGATAAATCTGAACAGAGTCAACCAATGACCAGTGTGCGCCCTCTTTGTAAATATGGCAACTGATTTCATAAACGGGCGAAAATTCCTAAGCAGTTTTACGTCGCCTGCAACACTATAAGGTCATTTAAGAGACGGGCTACTTCGACCCTGCCTATCAGGGCCAACCCGGACTGAAAGTGAAAAAATCCCAGCAGAACCCCCCCCCCCCCCCAGATCGTTCGTGGTCGGGATCGAACCGGGGTTCTCTGCATGACAGGCGAAGAGCCTAACCATTACACCAGAGCTCTGGTCCTCTGAGTGGAACGAGCAGCGAAATGAGACGCCAGCTTTACCATAAATTACGTCTGTTTCATTTCTGCTCTCTCTCTCTCTCACACACACTCTCTCTCTCTCTCTCTCTCTCTTTCTCTCTCTTTCTGCCTTTGAACTAGTTTCCAGTTTCAAGAGCAGCTTTACCCTAGAGAGAAGCCTATATAACCCGGAAACCGTTTAGTGTCGACCTGTCCTGTTAAAAATTGTCCACTTGCCGAGAACCAGACAGGAAAGAAAGCTGACACCTTATGGGCTTCAATCTGATTCGATTAAGTAAGACGACATGCACGGGAGAGCAAGAAGAAATGTTGCTCTCTACCCCATTCTCCCCTCATCCCCTTTTCCTCTTCCCTCCCC